>JFAV03000047.1:116877-134091 GCA_000585475.3 Hanseniaspora vineae | reverse complement strand
ATGTATGTATAGTGACTGTGAAATATGCGTTGCGACACTAGAAACGACGCACATGGGTTTTTTTCCTGACGTTTTTTCTTCCATCTTCTTTTCTTAAACTGTCGTGATTTCTTTCTGTCCTCTTCTGGTTTTCGTCATTAAGGCCATTTTTTTTCTTCTTTCTTGGAGAAAGGGAAATCTAATCTCAGGAAAGAAAAGATTTTACATGGTTTTTTTTTTTTTTTTTTTTTTTTTTTTGAATAAGATGTCTAATTTCAGTGCGATGCTTAAGATTTGCTTTTAGATCCTCCTTCTTGTGAATGACGACTTTCGAAGCGGGTGTTCAAAATGATTCAGTGCTCTCCTACATCTAACTTTTTCAAAGTTCAGTCGGAAAGCAGGAATCCATTAAATTCGATGCTGAGTAAGCAAGTGATAGATATATACCATTATGAGTGAATCCAATGAGGTAAATCAAGAAAACAGTAACAACAACCCAAACAGCAGTAACGACGTTGACCAGAGCAGCAACACTTCCAACAATCAGTCAAATGCACCAGTCCACGACGATGACAATAATGTAGCTGGTGATACCACAAATACAAACCAAACGAATCCGACTGAGCCTGAAGGAACTGGTACGCCGTCTGCACCATCAGAAGAACCTTTTACTTTCCATCCGGGGACCAATGTGATTGTGGCGATCAATTATGTTTTGCAAGGAACCGGTACTGCAGCTGCCAATCTCAGAACAACAGGTGATGGACAACAAGGAAGTAACAGCAACAGCACAAACGAGACAAGTGGTGAAAACGGCACAGCAAATGACTCTACTACAGGGGATACCACTGACAACAACACAAATAATAACAACAATAATAACAATAATGAAACAGTTGGGTCTTTTTACTTAAATTTCACCGGGTTGCCTGCAAACACGTCTCCTGAAAGATTTTCTCAGTTGATGAGTATAGCTGCAAATGTTGCATTGAGTAGATTAAGTCGAGGTTTGAATAGACCTAGAAAATTGAAAAAGGAATTTTTCGATAGGCTTCCTGTAAAGAAATTCATTGAAGTAGATGGCGAAGTTTGTAGTATTTGTTATGATCCATATGTTAAAGATGATAAAGAGATAGCTGCAGAAAAAGAAGAAGCAGAAGCGGCAGCATCATCAACAGGTTTGGCCAACAATTTGAAAGATAAAGATAGAGACACCATCAAAAAAAGAAAGCTGAAAGACGGAGAAATGGAAGAGGAACACAGAAGCAATTCGAACAAGAGTAGGAAGCTGAATGACGAACAAGGCGTTTCCACGACGAGTCAGACAGATACACTAGAGGCAGGACAAGAGGGACGCTCTGAAATGCAAACAGCAGAGTCCACTACAAACACCGAAGTACTCAATGCAGTGGACGAGGCAAGTAATAACAACAACAACAGTTCGATTGAAACTCCTGGTGCTACAGAAGAAACTGCAAATGCCCCATCTGAACAACAGGAGACGGAAAAAAATGATGATGATGATGAATATAAACATTCTGCTGTAGAACTTCCTTGTCATCACATTTTTGGAAGAAGTTGCATATATGAATGGTGTAAAGAACATAATAGCTGCCCTGTTTGTAGAGCGCAGATAGGTTCAGATGACGATTTGGAGCCTCTACAACTTATGAATCATATACAGAATTTGGGAGAAGATCCAACTTTTGATTTGATCAGAAGACTTTTGTATGGTACACCAACTGAAGGAAATGATAATGAGACTAATGGGAATGCTAATGGCGATGCTAATGGAAATGCGGCAAGTAATGCTTCTAACGAGTCCAATGGTCAAGATGCCACTGATACTGCCAATGCAACGACTGATGGTAATAGCAATAATGAGAGACAAAATGCTACTGGAATTCCTGGTTTTGAAAGATTTACCACAATAGGCGGAGGTGCTAATCGTCCTTCCATTATTTATTTGAGAAGAGCTAGAGACGAAACAACACCAACAAACGATCGTAACGATGGTCTCCCAAATTTCATAAGAGAAATGTTCGGATCAGATACTGTTGGTAATGCAAACCAACAGGGAAATCCAAACACTAATGCAACTGATGGGGCAAACATTAATGCAGCTGACAACAATGGCAATGCAAACGGTAGTGAGACTGGAACAAGACCATCGACACCTACAGGGAGCGGTGCTGCGCGCGGTGGAGGGATCTCGACATTGTTACGTGATTTGTTTACACGTTCCAATAGCAGAGATACAGTAAACACACCGCCACCAGCACCACAAGCACCACCAATACCGCCATTCTTAGCAACAGGAACAGGAACAGGAGCAGGAACAGCAACATCATTAGGAACAGCAGCGGTGCCTGCAACATCGACCCCAATTCCTACGGAAGCCGAAGTGGAAGAAAGAAGGGAAAATTTCCGCAGAAGTGCGCTTAATATCCTGGATACTATTTTTGGTCATAACTCTTCTGAGGACACTTCAAGGGTTCCAGAGCCTATAGTTGGACAACAGGGAGTGGCTTCTTATAGAGACAGCTCGGGTCGTGTCAGTACAGTCAACATTCCTAGAACAACTGCCGCAGCATCAACACAACCACCTTCATCTCCAGCACCTAATTTTACAGAGCCAGCAAACGATGCAGATGCAGGTTCAGCCACTGCTGCTACTTCGAACTCCACTTCTGAAACAAATGCGACCCACGGAAACCAACAGAGCAACCAAGATAATTCTTCCAACAGCAGTGGAGAATCTGAATACACGTCTCTGCCTGGTTCTCCTGCACTATGAGCAAATGCTTAGCGTTTTCATAAACCGTCACAATAAATTGTCACATTGCATTTGCATCAACAAGTCGTGGTGTCTGTGTGTTTCATTGTAGGTACTTTTGTAGCTAGTTATATAGACGAACCAATTATTGCGAAAAACAGCAATGTGTGCAACACATGAATCAGATAATGAGTCTCTTTCGGATGAGTCTTTGACAGATGACTATTTGACTTTGAGTCAGCATAGAGTCAAAACTAAAGTGGAATATTTTTAAGTTTTCTGTTTACTTGCCTTATGTAGAGCTTTCACCCAGGGTGTGTGACGTCAGACGCAGGCAGGCAGGCAAAAAAAAAAACAGCGTGGTATTTCTACAGAATCCTGTGCGCTGAAAAGGCAAACTGCGGCCGTACAAAGACAAAAAAAAGATCTGGTTGGGAAAAGCCGTTTCCCTTATCACGGAAAACTGAAAAATGAAAAATGAACTCGGTTCAGTAAAAACGGCATCGTTGATTTGATAGACCCAATCAGAATGAATGAATGATAAGATTCCCCTTGGTGATCATGCATGAAGTTTGGGAAGATCTCTTGAAGAAGATTGCGTTGGAGAAAAGCCAGTACTTTTTTATACTTAAAGTCTGGACTTGCTAAGGGATAAAGACGATTGGAGAGAATATACTGCCAAGCAGAAGCTAATCAAGAATTTAAGTAGGCCCTCGATAATCAAGAAGAAATTTCTCAAAAAATTTACACACAAATAAAACACAAACAAGCTCAAAACATTTGTTACCAGAAATTACAAAAAAATCAATGCTAAGATACAACACTCCTCAGTTTAGTGGTTCTTCAGTTCAATATTCACCTTACTTTGATAACAAAATCGCTGTTGGAAGCGGAGCAAATTACGGACTTGTTGGGAACGGCAAGCTTTCAATATTGGACATTCAGCCAAATGGTTCATTATTATTGACAAACGCATTTCTTACACAGGACAACGTTTTTGATGTCAGCTGGAGTGAAATGAATGAAAACCAGATAATCACTGCTCAAGGTGATGGAACAATAAGGTTGTTTGATATAAATTTATCGAAATATCCGCTTAAAATAATAAAAGCTCATGATAAAGAAGTGTTTAGTTGTAATTGGAATCTAGTCAACAAACAGAGTTTCGTAAGCTCCAGCTGGGATGGCACTTGCAAAATATGGGATCCTGAAAGAGGGCAATGCGTAGCGAGCTGGATGCCCGTGAAAGGAAAACAAATGGGCAATGGAATGCAGCTCCAAAACAAAGCAACATGCATGCATCAAGCTATATTTTCACCACACGATCCCAATTTGGTGCTTTCATCTTCAAGTACATCACATATCACACTCAAAGATATCAGGAGTCCAGACCAAACATCAATTATAGGACACCATGGTTTAGAAGCATTGTCTGTGGATTTCAACAAGTATCAGCCTTTTATTTTCTGTTCTGGAGGTGCAGACAAGTTGGTCAGGGTTTGGGATTATAGAATGATGAGTTCTGAGAGTAATAGTGGTGGTGTTCATCACAATAGAAGGAAACCTTTACATGACCATGTTGGCCACAGGTTGGCCGTGAAAAAAGTAGCGTGGTCTCCACACTGTGACGATGTGATTATGAGTACATCTTATGACACAACAGTCAAAATTTGGGGCAAAAATAGAATGAGAAAATCTTTCCGTAAGCATACTGAATTCACCACAGGATGCGACTGGAGTTTATGGGGCGCTCCTGGTTTTGTAGCAACGTGTGGGTGGGACGGGAACATATTTGTATGGAACGCGCTCCAGTGATATAGACCGATAGAATCAGAGCCACCCACTATCACACACTTAAATAGTTGACTTGCAGAAGATTTAGTAATTCAAAAAAAACTCGTATTTTTGACTTTCATTATGATAATGGATTCTTGCTTGAAAGAACTGATCGAGCAACTTGTCCGAGTAATCATTTAGCAATTCATCGGCCATTTGATCAGTTTCTCTCCTGATATCCTTTAAATGCAAATCTATCTTATCCCTGTATGCACTCTGACTCAAATTTCTGTTTATAAACTCCTGCAACTCGGCAAGATCTTTTGTCATGTTTTGATACCGTGCCTTTGTTTCGAAATGTTTAGTTTCTAAATTGTCCTTCTCTTTATACAATCTCTGGAAAGAGCCCAAGAGATTTTCAAATTTAGCTTTATACTCATCTAGTTCATGAAAGTCGAATTGTGATACATTCAATTCATGAACGTACTGCTTCAATTTTTCAATGTTTTGCAAAAGTGAGTTAAGTTGAGCCTGGCTTAGGAATTCAGTGTTTGGAGGCAAGGGGTATGCCTTTTCTGGAGTCTTTTGTACTTGCTTGTTGCTATTTTCAGCAGATAGTTCCTTTGGGGGTAGTTTTGGAGTCGCTGATTGTGAGTGGATGTCCATGTTTAAACAGTGAGTTCTGGGCTTAAAAATGTTTTTGTTACTTGTATTAGGTATATTTTCCACTTTTGTAGAACAATTCTAAACAACTTACACGTCAAAGCTCTTACCTTTCGCAAATTCGTCTTTGTTCGCTTATGTTTTTTTTTTATCGTTTTTCTCTTTCATTTTCATTGATCGCACACCTTAAATTTCGTGCTTTTCAAACAGTTTCGTTCATTTAACTTATAGTAAAATAATAACATCCAGAAAACCCCAACAAAGTTAATACCAGCTTCATTGCGACAAAGGTCTACTTGAACATGAATAAGACCAATGAAACGCCAAGACTAGTCCCCTTTGTGGAAAAGAAGACTGCCAACATTGATTACAAGGAGAAACAGTTTTCTTCAAACGTTGAAAAAGCATTGCAGCAATTTGACTCTGTGGATGATTGGGCTGATTACATTTCGAGATTGGGTAAACTTTTGAAGGCACTACAAAGCTGGAGTCCCAAGTTTCAAAACGTCAGCTACTATGTGCCACATCCATACCAAGTTGCCAGAAGGTTAGCATCGTCTCTAGCACCAAATCTTCCAGCGGGAGTTCATTCCAAAACTTTGGAAGTGTACAGCATTATTTTTGATAAGATTGGTATAGAAACTTTGAGCAACCAGTGCAATATCTGGATTCCTGGAGTCTTGCCATTGATGACGTATGCCACTCTTTCCGTTAAACCACAACTGATTGAAGTTTACGAGGAGTATATTTTGAAGATGAATGCAAGAACTTTGAAAGTTTTGGTCAAACCAATTTTGGCCAGTCTTTTACCAGGAATAGACGAGGAGGGAAGCGAATTCCAAGCACAAGTATTGCAACTCATCCAGACATTACAAGAAGCTCTAAACAACGATGCTTTATTTTGGCAAAGTTTTTATCTTATCATGATCAAAAACAAAGATCATCGGTTGGGAGGGTTAGCTTGGATGACAAAACAGATGCCGTCTTTGAATGCAATTCCTCACTTGGCTACGTCATCAGATGAGAAAAACACACAAAAGGAAAAGAACTCAACCTCAACAAGAGAAGACGTGTCGACAAAAGAACAAAGAAAGGCAGCTTTGGAGTTGCTACTGCCAAGCGCCAAACCATTAGTCAGTCTTGAAGTCGGCCTCTTGATTCGGTGTTTAGTAGCTTGCTTGTCTAACGATAACGAAGTTATCATTCAAAGAGGTATTTTGGACTTGATTTTGCAAAGAGTTCATTTGGACTCACCTGTTTTGGAAACACTTATTTTTCCAAGTGAAAAAGAAATGCTAGTAATGGCTTGCTGTGAACAGCTTTTGAAAAAAGATATGTCTTTGAACAGAAGAATTTGGAGTTGGTTTTTGAAACCGTCATCTAAAAATGAAGAAGCACCAGATCAGCAATACTTTGTTGACCATTGTTTGGACACACTTATTCGTGGACTTCACAACTACATCAAAAACGGGAGAGTGGCAGACGCATTGAAAATATCGCAAATCTTGATGCATAAATGGGAAATTGGTTCCTTAGTCACGGAAAGAATGTTTTTACCATTAACAAAAGCGTCAATAGGAGAAAATGAAAAAACTGTTTTGGCTGCATCTGAATATTTTGATAGTATTGATACTAAACTAATATGGAACTCTATATTGTCAACACTTTTGAAAAACGATTATTCTGTTCTTAACTTTGTGTTGGACAACTACCATTTGGAAAATGAAGAAGAAATGGTTGTTAAACATTTGCCAATGATATTCCTAGAGCTTCTCGTTTTACCGCAGCAAAGAGATTATTCTTTACTTATGAAGTTGATTCGTCTGATTCCTGGAAGGGCTTACTTGTTGGAACCACAGGGTGCCTCACCAAATTCTCTACCAAATGACGAAGAGATTGCTGCTGAAATATTTGAGTACTACAGCAATGATAATGCAATGTCACCGTTTTCACCAATCACCCTAACTCATATCATACTTTCTAAACTGCATGCTTTATTGTTGTCATCTTTAGAAACAGGCAAAAATGTCACTGAGAGTATTGATTTGTTTGTTACACTATACTCTCTTTTGCCAGAAGCAGAGCTGATGACAGATTTTGATTACAACAAGATAAGTGATAGGCTTGTTGAGGCTAAGTACAGAATTGGCGAAGACGATTGTTTAACTATCATACCTTTATCAAACTTGTTCGTTGCGATTTTGCTTTCAAAGATAGATACTCCTAGCATGATTAAAAACCTTAGATTTTTGTTCCAACGTTTGTGGGTTCTGCTGACAAATCCAAGCAAGCAACTGGAAGCTCTTCAAGCGTTGGAAAATTTGCAAAGAGTGGTCCCACAGAAATATATGGAAGCCTCAATAGTTTCTGTTTTCATGGAAGAGAAGGAGATTACCAAAAAGCTTTTGGTGATGAACGGTTTGTGGACACAGTCTAATAAAACGTCCATTGTGACTAACACTTCAACTTCCAATTATTCGCTTGCTGCTAAACCGTTAGAGTTGATTTTAGACGAACTGGCAGACGAGTCCAAGTCTGAATATTTGTACGCAAAAAAATGGTTGTTAAACATACTTGAAGATACCAAATCTGCTAACAGACTATTTGAAATATACGCTTGGAACTTACTAAACTTTGGTTTCATCAACAAAAATGAAGAGTTTGAGGAGTTTGATAATATCGACATTTTCACTTATTACGTGAACACTCTTATAAACGTGTTGAATTGCAGCGATGGCCAAAGTTTGGCACTTTTAAATTCTGAGTTGACGTCATCAAGCTGTGCAAATTTATTTTTGAGTACAAGCAAAGACAAAAAAGTGAACATTTCCACTTACAAAAACTTGTTTGTGGCCATTTTGCTCAACTTTTTGTGTATCAAATCAAACAAAAACTCTCGGAGTGTACGTGTTGTTTTGAAGTTTCTTCATATGGTTCTCAATGGATCAGAATACAATTTTAAAAGCATTGTGTCTTTGTTTTTAGATTTGTCTTCATCATACATTCAAAAGTCGTCAAACCATGAAACTGATCTGATTATCGTAGCGTTGTTGGATATTGTTTCGAACGTTTTAAGTTTATCCCAGAAGCAAAATATTAAACTAGAGATTTTCGACAATTCCCAATCGCATCTGAAATATGTGGACTTTTTGGTGTCATCTGTTTTGCTTATACAAAAACCCTCTATCATGAATGCCTATGTCAAACTATTAACCGAGAGCATTTTATATTTTAGAGAAGCGGTTTTTAACATTATTTTACCGTTGATCTCTGCTATGGTTGCAAGTGTTGAGTCATTATACTCTGAAGAATATGGAACGTACGAAAATTACGACAATTATTTGTCTGTTTATTCATTGTTGGATGGAATTGAAGAGTTGTTGCAGGTTTCTCATAGTTACATGAGTGTTTCCTTAAGTCATTTGAATGGAGGAAATAAGTCAGATTTTTTGAGTAATGTAGTTTCAAACGTTTTTTCTGGAGGGTCCACATACAGCGCATCGGGGTCAAATGGGTCTCCAGAAAGCAATCGTATATTGGTAAACAGACAAGTTGTGGTGCAGTCCTTTGCTGCGACAATAAAATGTTGTTTCAAAATTTGGAAATCATGCAACTCGTACGAGCAGGATTTGGACAGAGACAAGATGTATTCCTTGTCTCTCTACCAGCAATCATGCAAGTACAAGTACAAATCAAGAAAGCTACTGGAAAAACTTTATCTTTTGGAGCCGGTTGAAAGTTCTCAATGCTTGTTGGATATTACGAATGAGCCGGCATCAATTCATTCCATCTATAAACTAGTTTACGCTTTGGATGGGAACAGACCTACATTGACTTTACCACATTTTTTCAGAATGTGTGTCTACAAGCACAACCCAGGAAGCACGCTCCTAACTCAAGACTTTAAAGTGAAAATGTCAACCAGCAGCAGCTTTTACCATGTTAATTCGGCTTTATTGATGGACTTTGTGTTGATATATGTTGCTAATTTAGAGTTTTCTGCGGTTGAAGATATAAATACAGAGTTTTTACAGTTTGCAAAAGAAGTGGTAGGAAATGCTTCCGCGTATGAAAACATTTCAGTCAAGTTTTTGGAACTCGTTGCTACAGTGTGTTACAAAATGGGCCATTGCCAGTTCGGTGACGATAAAAGAATTAGAAAGGAGTACAGCGATTTGTTTACCAAGTATCTTGGCTCTTTGGATTACAATTTGGTGCAACTGAAAAACAAAGATGTCTATCGCGAATCGCTGCAAAAATGTGTGCAATATACCGAACACATTGTTGCTGACGCAAAGTTTAGCGAAAAGTACAATCTTTTGCTATCGTCTTTGGTAGGAACGTTTGTTGCACCATTTATGAAAAAAATTAATGCCAATTCAAGCATTAATACAGAATTTCTTCCCGTGGAAAGCATCACGAGTAATGATGAAAACGCAAAGGAAAAATCTGTTTCCAAAGCAGCATCCAAACGTCTGTCGAGACAGAACAAAGGAAATTCCATTGATATTCCGAATTATGTTGCTGAGTTTATGAGTTTCATTGCA
The DNA here is from genome assembly GCA_000585475.3 of Hanseniaspora vineae. Lineage (NCBI taxonomy): Eukaryota > Fungi > Ascomycota > Saccharomycetes > Saccharomycodales > Saccharomycodaceae > Hanseniaspora > Hanseniaspora vineae. Next base: position 124,350 of record JFAV03000047.1, on the reverse strand, counting down.
CCGTTGGGGAGCAAAGTGAAACCTTGGAAAGCTATAGTGAGCGATTTTTTTTCTATGCCTCCTAATGACGATTACTCAAAGTCATCTAAGATTTTCGGGAACGCTTTTTCCAACTGTTTGTTCATGGTAGACCAGTCCTCTGCGTGGAGAACTATTATTTACGAATGGTCGCAATACAGTGATAACAAGGGTAAATTAATCAATGACTTGGTGGTCAATTGTTCTGCAGCTACATCAAATCCTTTTGGAAGTTGGTCGCAAACAGAAGTTGGGACTAAATGTTTAGACTATTTCAAGATTTGTTATTTGTTATTGATCTCACCGAAAGATGAACACATATTGCAGTTCAAACCGTTGATGAACGAAGTTGAAAGAGTGTGCTTGAACGAAACTGGAGATATTGAGAACGAGATTGTGTGCATAGGATTCAAGTTGCTGAGATGCATGTTTTTAAAGTTCAACAGTATGCAATTTTTGAACAATTGGGGCAGCATAACTTTTATTTTACAGAAAAACCTTCAAATGGTTTTAGAATCTGATGGAAAATTTGATATCCATTTGGTCTTCCAGATTTTCAAGACATTGGACATGTTAGTGACACTTGATTTTGAAGAGTTTGATTCAACACAAGCCTGGCTGTTCATAGTGGACAGTTTGAAAGGAGTTTCCAGTGATGATTATGTTTCTTTGATTGACTTGCTCGCCCAAAGCGAAACAGCACTGGACATCAATGTGCAAGGATCTGATTCTGCATCAAAAGAAAAACTTCCCTCTTCTTCATCGGCCACGGCTACCACATCGTTCACAAACTCTTCGTTCGTTTCAACTACAGCTGTGTCAACACCAACACCTTCTAGTTTGTTGTCTATGATTGAAAAACAAAAAATGCCATTGCTATATGGCAAGCACGATGCGGTGGCCCAAACGGACTTGAAAAACTTTGTTGAAATTTTCAGCTATGCCAATTATGAGAGCTTGTTTAACGACGACGGCGCTCACTACTCTATTGAAGAAATTTTGGAAGACACATTGCAAGATTTGTTTTACAGCCCGCAATTTTTTTTCTAACGAGAGTATTTAGTCTGATTTGACATGTATCACTTTGTTTTATGTTCTCTCGATAAATTTATACTTGTAAAAACGCATGAAGCAACTATTAATGATTACACTCTTGACAGTTTTTTATTTTCAACGGGTAAACCTGTATACACTAAGCACTTCCCAGCCGGCTTTCCTTTTTTCAACTAAATCAATTTTCCAGCCCTTTTCAATCCATTTTTGAACAACTTGCTCTGGTTTGTTTCTAGCACAAAACAATATATACGCCACTCCATCAGAAGTCAACATTTTGTCCATGTTTTCCAGCACTTTAACTGTGATATCCATTCCTTGCGGCCCACCTAGTAATGCAAGATCCAACCAAGCATCATCAGGGTTTCCCGTCCGGTTGGTGTTGCACTGCATCTCTTGTGTATTGAGCCCTTTTTCAGTTTCAGGTATTTTTGGAACGTATTCTGCAGGCACGTATGGAGGGTTGAATACCAGAACGTCTATAGTTTTCGGTCTGAGACCGAAAAACAGATCCATTTGGAGTGTGCTGTAGAAGTTTGGTGTCGCAGAGGGCTGCTGTGCTTGGTGAGCTTTGCTATCTAAGTTTCCCAGGTTATTATTGCAACTTTTTTCTGCCATAGACATATTATAATCGATTGTATCTTTTGTAACTTTCAAAGCGTGTGGATTCACGTCAATTGGGAAATACAAAGAATTTTGCATTGGAATGCTATTTTGCAACATAAAAGTACTCAAAATCCCGGATCCACACCCCAACTCAACAATCACAGGCACGTAGCTTGGCATGTTGTCATTACCAAACTGTTTCTGCAAAAATGGGATCTCTGTTTCCAAAGAGTCCAGCAATAAAAATGAATCTTCCGCAGGTTCATAAACTTTGTCATATTCTTTGCACTGGACATACGGTGTTGGTAGCATTTTGTTAAAGAAATTCCTCTTTTCTTGAGAGAATTGTTCTTTAATCGTGTTGCTGAAAAATATTTGGGTAAAATTCTTCAAGGTTTCCTGTAAACAGAAGCTCATTGATAGTTTATTCTGAGATTTACCACACCAAAAAAGCATTTCTTCAATCTTGTGTGTAAAGTTTCACATTAAAAATTATGCTTATAATCAGTAATATGTATTGTAAAACCATATAATTGGTTCCTTGGCCCAGTTGGTTAAGGCATCGTGCTAATAACGCGGGGATCAGCAGTTCGATCCTGCTAGGAACCATTTATTTTTGCCACAATTTTTTTTGTTTGTGTGTAGTATTAGTATCATTATATTGTTATAGTGTAGTAATAGCACGTGATTGTTTTGTTTTGTTTTCTTCTTTTTTTACTTCTGTTTAATTTTATGTTTCTAGAATTTTGTACCGTCTGTTCATTTTGCAGTTTTCTCGTGCATTGTTAAACCGTACCTTTTATCAAAACTTTATCGAGAATTGCAATTCATCCCCTTTCCGCCTATAATTACTCAACCATTCAAAAACAATCGGATAATATTGAGTTTGCTTTTCGTAAGTATCTTTATTCTTGGGATTCTATAAATTACATGAATTACATGGATTGATTTCAAATGAGATTGTTTAGAAGGCAAAAAAAATTGGAGCTTTTTGATCCGAAACAAAATAAGAAGTGATTTACTTGGTCCAAATTTTCAAAATATTGTCTTGTTGATCAGTTGATAGCGTCGTAGCTCAAAATTCATAAATTAGCTCTGCTGTAATGCTTTAATGGGCAGTGCACTCTCAGAGTCAACCAAAATTAAACATTATTAGTTAAAAGAGGTCTTTTCTTCTTGTGTTGCTAAAAAGAATGTACAGGTTCAATAAAAGAAGAAATATTTTTTCAAAGTTTATTAGCTGATGACATATGAACCACGTTTTCTGCCTATACTACCTAGACAATAAGCAAATGATGTAACTGTTCCTTGGCTTAATAACTTGATGCTTAGTTTGCAGAACCAATTGTCGTACGCCTATCTCCAAAAACAATGCAAACTTTGATGATTAGTGTCTTTTTTTTTTACAATTTAAAAGCCGCTCAAAGGATTTTTTTTTTTTTTAGATATACCCACTAATGCAGTAGATCTGTTATAAAGTCTGTGATTTTTAGTACTTTCAAGCCATTCGTTCCTTGCAAAGACTAAACAAATACGCCCTTCTACACCGCGGAGACTTGAAAAAATCACTTTGGACAAACTTTTTTGCGATCGCTTACAAAAAACACGTAAATGTTTTAAAAAAAAAAAAATTTCTGCCAAGGAATCACAGCGGAGATTGATTTGTAATGGTAAACAAGCTTCTAGAATTTCACTTTCAATTTCAAGCGTTGTCGATTTCGGCACAATTGTTCACAATGCAACTCACAAGGAAGTTTTTGGTACCAGGACTTTGAGAGAAATTTATGGAGTTCAATTTAAAGAAAAGATTGCTTTTGGAAAACAGACAAAATGTGCATAAGATTTCCAAACACATGGGCAGACGTGATAAATTTTTGGGATTAAATTACTCAAAAAGGTTTTTATACTGAGCTGGAGCCATTTCATTGGTTATTCAATTTTATGATACTACATGCGTTCTTATAAAGGAGTAAGCCATGTGAGCTTTTCAGATCAAGTTTCCCTTCAATAACTGATCTGATCTGTTGATATATAAACGGGGTGGTTTTAACAAAGGATTTTTTTTTTTATTAATTGAAAATATTCAAATAGCCTATTGTGTAGTGGGTCTGGAAAGCCAATCCTCCAAAGCAATCAAACAAACCAAACATTAAGCAATATGCAAGCAAAATCTGTTGCTACTTTTCTGATTGCTTGTGCCCTTTACTTCGGGAACGTTCAAAGTGCTGCTATTAATGATTTGACTCCGAAAAAAGCTGGTGTTAGATTTGGTATTGAAAGAGGCAGCAAATACATTGGGTCTAAATCCAAATTTGTCAAAAGAGATGATGGAGGCGATGTTTTGAAATTTGTTATTGATAACCAAGAAAACTATTACTCGGTCAACATTTCTGTTGGGACTCCACCACAACATGTTTCTGCATTGTTGGACACTGGGTCTTCTGATCTCTGGTTATTAGGAGATTTCAAAAATGTTACTGCATGTGAAGCGTACTTAGATGCCATAGGCATTGACGATTCCTCGTCAGCATCTTCGTCATCATCTTCAAACTCCAAAAATGACAATATTATTGAAAACGATGTTGTTTACTCTAATTTCCACCGTGTCTTGAACAAATACGACAAAAAACAACAAGAAGAAAGACAAAAGGAGAAAGCACAACAAAAGAAGCAGGCAAGAGATGTCAATGGGAAAGCTGCCACCACTGCTGCCCGTAGTAGTCACAGTGCTACTGGGTCTGCCACACAAACTGTTGATCTTGAAAGTTATTTCAACACCGTTTCTTTCCAAACTTCTGGTATGGACAGCACAAACACGGGTGACTCATTCCAATCTTATGACTCTGCTGCACCAACAGAAACTGATTTTGACTACTCTTCTGATTATTACGGATCTTATGAAACTGGAACTGCCACCACTTCTGGAGCTAACTATGCATCAATGGTTCAAGAGTTGGAAGACGCTGAAGCGTCTCAAGTTTTGGAAGGGTGTAGTGATTCTGGTGTTTACACTCCAGCAGACAGTTCTTCATATAAAAAAAACGAGTCTACTGCTCCATTTTTAATTCAATATGGGGATTTGACATTTGCTTCTGGATGGTGGGCTTCGGATTCCATTGCGATCAATGGTGTTGATGTTGCTTTGCAATTTGCCGTTGCCAACATTTCCAACTCTTCCAGTGTTTTGGGGATCTCGTATGAGGCTTCTGAGGCCAGTATCGCATATTCTGATGATGACGATGGTCAATCTACTTCCACAACAAAAAGAAGAAAAAGAAGTGGTAATCACGAAAAAAAAGAATTGGACAGTTTCACCTATCCAAATTTGCCCGTTGCATTGAAAAACCAAGGTTTAATTGATAAGATTTCATATTCTTTGTATTTGAACAGTTTGGAACAACCATACGGAGAGATTTTGTTTGGTGCTGTTGATTCTACCAAATACACTGGTCAACTATACACCATTCCATTGGTCAATATCTATGCTGCGTCTGGAGTTGACAAACCAATTGAGTTTGATGTCACATTACAAGGAACTGGTATTTCTTTGGGAAACGGTAAAAACAAGACGTTTTCAACCACCAAACTTCCTGCATTATTGGATTCCGGTACAACATTATTGCAATTACCTTTGGATTTAGCAGAAATGTTTGCTGAATCTGTTGATGCCAAATGGGATGATGATATGGAATCTTATATGATGGCGTGTCCTAGTACAAAAGAACAAAACGAAATCAGTTTTGTATTTGATATGGGTGGGTTTTTGGTTTATACGCCATTGAGCAATTATATTTTGACAACTAGTGATTCTTCTACATGTGCTTTGGGGATCATGCCATCTGATGAACTGTATGTTATTTTGGGTGACAATTTCTTATCTAGTGTTTATGTTGTTTATGATTTGGAAGATTATGAAATTTCTATTGCACAAGCCAATTATGACGGTGCGGCACAATCTGGCGATTTGGAAGCGATAACATCAACAGTACCAAATGCTAAAAAAGCACCAATGTACTCATCCACATGGTCTACTGCAATGCAAATTTCCACTGGTGGTAACATTTTTACAGCTTCAAACGCTTCGAATCCATGGACTGCAACAAATAACAACGGTGGATCCACTGTTTCATTAAGTGCCTCAGATATCACAAAGACTGCTTCTGCCTCTGCCAAGGCTTTGTCGACTGGATCTTCGACTGGATCTTCCTCTTCCTCTTCCTCTTCCTCTTCCTCTTCCTCTTCATCATCTTCTTCTAAATCCAAAAATGCAGGTAATTCAATCATGAACTATTCTTATGAAAGTTCTTTTGCTGCATTGATACTTTTATTATCCGCATTGATGTAATATTGAGCAGATTATTTTTTTATTTTTTCTGCTAGCTATTCACGAGAGAGAGAGAGAGAGAGAGAGAGAGAGAGAGAGAGAGAGAGAAATCAAATATATCTACCTTATCTATTTTTTATTCAACATCTATATGATTTAAACCTTTGTTAAAATCACATGCACATAGTATTGACTCTGATATATAGATATATTTGCAAACGTTATTTTATCATTATTATGATTCTCTTTATTAATTAATAGCTGTTTGTGCCAAGTTCAAATATTTGTCCGCTTAATCATTTAGCATGATAACATGTATTTAATTCAAGTATAGTCTTTAACACTTGAGCATAATGACTTACCCGAATCATATGTAAACATTTAACCTTACCCTCATCACCCCGTTTTGCGCTATGTAAACTGTCGATCTTTTTCAAAAATATGCATACGTCATTTTCAAATATGAAACATAACCGATCGTTGAAAAAAATTCCACTATAATAGCAAAAGTATTGCATATTTGAATTATTTGGTAATAAGTGTACCCCTAAATTTACTCCTATTATATATATATATATATATCAATGATAATAGTAACAGTTAACAAGCAACAATAGTAATTATATATATCTCGTGAGGGTAACAATAATTATAATAATAACGAGCAAATTTATATTTATAACAACTACCACATTATACAGAGCTATACACACACATTATACTCTCTTTTTTTTGGTAAAGGTTTGAATAACTTGAAGATCAATTATACTAATACTTAGAACAATCTGTAGAACAAAAAAAGACTGTAAAAAAAAAGACCAAAGACTGTAAAAAAAAGACCAAAGACTGTAAAAAAAAAGACCAAAGACAAAAGACAAAAGACAAAAGACTGTTGGAAAAAAGACAAAGATATTATTTTTAGAAGCTTCTATATTTTCTATTGTATTATGTACACACCATTGTAATATGCGCTATTATAGCAATTTACAGTCATCACACGGTATACGTTCTATACATGTTTTGTATGTATAATGTAGTATATAGTATAGTAGAGTAGAGTAGAGTATAGTAGAGTACAGTAGGATACCGTTATTGTAGGCTTTTTCTGGTATGATTGTAGATATAGTGATTTGTACTAATTTGTATGGATTTTGTTATATTAGTATATGGTCACGTTGATTGAAACAGTTCATTTATATATATAAGGTATAATGGGTTAGTGGGTGAAATTTTAAGTGGTTGTAGTGTAGACAATTCATGGCTTTTTTTAGTATTTTAATTTTTTGGAAAATTTATACTATTGATATTATATTTTTGATCCGATGTGATATTGTATATATGTATATATTTCTATAAATAACGGTATATAACTCGAGAGAAAAATATTCTTATTCAATGGTATTTAAACACTTGAACTGTGCTCTTTACATTTGTATATTGTCCCTTTGCAGTACATTAGACAAAAAAAAAAA
>JFAV03000047.1:0-116857 GCA_000585475.3 Hanseniaspora vineae | reverse complement strand
ATAACAACTACCACATTATACAGAGCTATACACACACATTATACTCTCTTTTTTTTGGTAAAGGTTTGAATAACTTGAATATCAATTATACTAATACTTAGAACAATCTGTAGAAAAAAAAGACTGTAAAAAAAAAGACAAAAGACAAAAGACAAAAGACTGTTGGAAAAAAGACAAAGATATTATTTTTAGAAGCTTCTATATTTTCTTTTGTATTGTGTACACACCATTGTAATATGCGCTATTATAGCAATTTACAGTCATCACACAGTATACGTTCTATACATGTTTTGTATGTATAATGTAGTATATAGTAGAGTATAGTATAGTAGAGTATAGTAGAGTATAGTAGGATACCGTTATTGTAGGCTTTTTCTGGTATGATTGTAGATATAGTGATTTGTACTAATTTGTATGGATTTTGTTATATTAGTATATGGTCACGTTGATTGAAACAGTTCATTTATATATATAAGGTATAATGGGTTAGTGGGTGAAATTTTAAGTGGTTGTAGTGTAGACAATTCATGGCTTTTTTTTGTATTTTAATTTTTTGGAAAATTTATACTATTGATATTATATTTTTGACCCGATGTGATATTGTATATATGTATATATTTCTATAAATAACGGTATATAACTCGAGAGAAAAATATTCTTATTCAGTGGTAATTAAACACTTGAACTGTGCTCTTTACATTTGTATATTGTCCCTTTGCAGTACATTAGACAAAAAAAAAAACAAGCAACCCAAAGCAACACATACTCAGCGATGCAGGGCAAATCATTAACAAAATCTTTGATTGTATCTGCTCTATTTGCGCAATATGCACAAAGTGCTGCTGTAATTGATGACCAAAAACTAAATATTCCAGCACAACAACAGCAACAGAAGGGTGTGCGTTTTGGAATTGAAAGAGGCTATAAAGTGACTGATTCAAAATCGAAATTTTCTAAAAGAGACGATGGTTCAAATGTGTTGAAATTTGTTATTGATAATCAACAAAGTTATTATTCAGTGAATATCTCTGTCGGAACACCTCCACAAAATGTTACTGCATTGTTGGATACAGGGTCTTCTGATCTTTGGTTATTAGGAGAATTCAAAAATGTTTCTGCATGTCAAGCATATTTAAATGAAATTGGTGATGGATCATCATCATCATCATCTTCTTCTTCTTCCTCTTCTAAAAAAGACGCACAATACGACATCAATATTGCCGAGAATGACGTTGTTTATGCCAATTTCCACCGTGTATTGAATCAATACCAGAATAAACAAGAAAAAGAACAGGAAAAAGAACAGGAAAAAGCTGTCTCTACCCAGACAGTCAATCTTGAAAGCTACATCGCAACAGCTTCTTTGCCAACAGGTTACGATTGGGATTTCACCTCGGGTTTCGCCTTCACAACAGAAACAGCAACTGGAACTGCATCCGGTGTCCAAGGTTCCAACAGTGCTGAAGCTTCCCTAGTTTTACAAGGGTGTAGTGATTCTGGGGTTTACACTCCTGCAGACAGTTCTTCATACAAAAAAAACGAGTCCACTGCTCCATTCTTAATCCAATACGGGGATTTGACATTTGCATCTGGTTGGTGGGCTTCGGATTCCATTGCTATCAATGGTGTAGATGTTCCATTGCAATTTGCTGTGGCAAACGTTTCCAACTCAACAAGTGTATTGGGGATTTCTTTCGAAGATTTGGAATCTAGTGTGGCCTCTTATTCTGGCGATGACGATTCCGATAGTAGTAGTTCCAAAGATTTAATTGAAAATTTCACTTATCCAAATTTACCAGTTGTTCTGAAAAATGAAGGTTTGATCGATAAGATTTCTTACTCTCTATACCTAAACAGTTTGGAACAACCATATGGTGAAATCTTATTTGGTGCTGTTGATTCCACCAAATACACTGGTCAATTATACACCATTCCATTGGTCAATATTTACAAATCACAAGGTTTGGAAAATCCTGTTGAATTCGACGTCACTTTGCAAGGTACAGGGATCTCCACTTCAAAGGGAACAAACAAAACTTTTTCAACAACTAAAATTCCTGCATTGTTGGACTCAGGTACTACTTTGATGTACTTGCCTACAGAGCTAGCAGAAATGTTTGCTGATTCTGTCAATGCCGAATGGGATAGCGATTTGCAAAGTTACATTTTGACGTGTCCAAGTGACGAAGACCAATTGGCCAACAGTTTTGCCTTTGATCTAGGTGGGTTTTTGATTTATGCTCCATTGCGTAATTTCATTTTGACCACCACGGACTCGAAAACTTGTGCCTTGGGGATCGTTCCACAAGACCAAATGTACGCTGTTCTAGGTGACGTGTTCTTGTCCAGTGCATACGTTGTCTTTGACATGGAAGACTACGAAGTCTCTATTGCACAAGCAAACTACGACGGTGCCTCAGAACAAGCAAACATCAAGGCAATCGCCTCCACCGTGCCAAACGCAATTAAAGCCCCAATGTACTCATCAACATGGACAACAACAGCCTCTATCACCACAGGGGGTAACATTTTCACAGCTTCAAACGCTTCGAATCCATGGACTGCAACAAACAATAACGGGGCATCCACTGTTTCCGTGGACGCATCAGGGATCACACAGACAGCATCGTACACGGGATCCCGTTCAGCAACTAAGACAGCCTCAAAATCAGCTTCAGGAAGTGCCTCTGCCTCTGGATCTTCTTCTGCGTCGTCCTCCTCATCATCTTCGAAATCAAAGAACGCAGCTGTAGGAATCTCTGCAGCTTTCTCAAATGAGGGAATTTTCGCTGCACTTTTCGTATTGTTTTCTGCCTTGTTATGAGGCGGGGAGTGGTGTATAGTATTATGTAGACTTTTGTACAAATGATTAACGATTATTTACCACCTAGCTCAACTATAGGAGCAATAGCAAGTGAAGTGGCTGGTACAGTTCGTGCATACTCACCACCATTACAAGCGCAGCGAGTAGTGTGTAAAAAAAAAAAATTTAAAAATATATCAACTCTTTGCACCACCACTACGAGTAAAATGCAGGCAGAATATTTGAGCTAATACGTAGCAATTCACAAGTTTAGCGAGTGAAGTAGCTACTACAGCTAACATTATTGCAAGGGTAATTCACGAGCGTACTAACTAGTACACCAAGCTCAGTCACACAAGAAAAACAAGTGAACTATCTTGAGGATAAACCATTAGACCTAGCTTTATCTCACAAGTGAAGCGAGGGAAAGTACCTTGAATAATGCCCTTCATCACAAGAGCGAAGTATCATTAATAATGCAATATATGACAAGAACGAAGTAAGACAAGTCATAAGTCCCAGCACTCTTGGCTTAAGCAAACAAGCAAAGCGCTTTCAATATATTTGCACCATGAAATCATTGAAATCAGGATCTTAAAGCTATATACAGGGAGTCTCATAAGACATTCGACCTAAATCAACGGGAATATATACTAAAACGTAGTTTTTTCTTTTTCCAAAAAAACAAATCAATCTCAAACCGCTCAGATAGCGCTTCTCTTGCTCACATCAATCTGGTTCATCGCGCACTGTCTCATCTCGTTTAACAACCCAATGCAGTTCTCGTTAATGGTTCTCGACTCCATGTTGTCTCTCAAACAAGTTTCGTACTTTTGCATGATCGGACCACACGTCTTCATGATTTTCATGACACTGGGGACCGATGTCTTGATACATTGGGAAAGATCCTGCTGTCTAAACGCACATTTGGAAGGATCCTCGTGGTTCTCAGATATACATTTGTGATAGGCCATAAATTGTTGTGGACAGTTGAAAGACACATCTTCCATAATAATTTGGTCAAGAACAGAATCGTGCGTGTTCATTGTGGTCTAGTCCTTCCGCGTTATGTTTTTGGTTTTCGGGAAATTTTTAGGGTCTCTTATGGAGTTTTGATATTTGGCAAAGATCGTGCTGCTTTGAAAAGTGTCAATATTTTTCACTATTAACGCTTGATCAGCCTTTGAAAGAACCATTTTTTAAAAATACTCTGTCACGTGCTATCCAAATTTTTGAGAGAAACGTTTTAGGGAGCAAGAGACACGAAATCAAGAGCAGATAGATCCCTGTACGGTTACGTCATCAGTGACATTGCAGATTTTCACAAAAGTTGAAAAGGTAAATATCAGATTAATGTACAGAGCAGTGAAACTTCACGGTTACGAGAGTAATTGAAGGAGGTACAGCAAAACGGAAGACGAAACCCAGCGAGGCAATGCAAGATTATTCGCACCGTTTTTTGATTTCTTGTTCGAGCTGCTTGAACTGATTTCAGTTGCACTACTGCTGGTAGATGATGAAGCTGTAGTCAAGGGTTTCTCTGAAATTTTGCTAGAAATCGCAGAAACACTACTGCTTTCTTTTTTCGATGAAAAGTTTGATTCTGTCATTGAGCTTCCTTTTGATGACGTTGTTGCGTCATGTGTGGATGAAGGAGCTGTGAAAGATTTAATTTGTGTGGTATTGAATGAGTTGACTGACACAATTGTTGTAGAAAGGGGATTGCTGGATGAAGACGAAAACTTTGATGAAGATGACGGTGTCGGTGAAGAAGGAATCGAGGATGAAGAGGAGAAGGAAGATGAAGAAGAAGAGAAAGATGAAACAAACGAAGAAAAAGCCGTCGTTCTGCTTTCTGACGTTGAGTATTTTTCAGAGGTGGCAGTGCTTTCAGAAATGGCGCTACTAGAAAGAGACTCAGATGAAGAGCTTGCGGTGGAGGAAAACTCTCTATAGTTTGAAGAGCTTGTGACAGAGAAACTCGAAGTGGAAAGAAGGGTAGAAGAAGTGCTCGGTGTCAATACAAAAGGTATAGTGGATGTGCTTGATGCCGTGGATGAAGAAGACGTGGTTGACGTGGTGGATGTGCTTGTTTTGGTTGGTAAAGAGGATATTGTTGATTTGGTGGAAGAGACTGCAGGGGTTGAAGAGCTTGAAGAGGAAGTACTCGAAAAAGACGTACTGGAGGAATCTGCAGATGAAGGTTTCGTGCTTGACGAAGTGTCCAACGTAAAAATGTTTCCACCTGAAACAGCGTCTTGATACCCTGTCCATGTGCTTTGATACCCAGATGCTTTCACTGCATTTGGAACACCGGACTTTGAACTAACTTCCTGAACATCGCTGCCCCCATTGTAGTTTGCTTGTCCCAGAGAAATCTCATAGTTGTCAATGTCAAATACAGCATAAGAATTGGACAAGAAAACATCACCCAGGATAACAAAAGACTGGGAAGCTCCCTGAAAACCAAGATAACATTTTCCCGAGCTTGAATCAATCACGAAATCGGACAACGGAACGTTTATATGAAATCCTCCAAAATCGAAAACCATATTTTGGTCGCTAGTGGAGTCGCAGTCTATTTCGTAGTAGCCGACACTCGAATCATAAGAGGCTTCCAGTGCATCAACCACTAAGTTCATCAAGGACGTTGGCAGAATGGTTAAAGTGGTACCAGAGTCTAACAATGCCGCAAACTTTGTGGTTGTGATGGTGGTTTGAGAAAAACTTGAAGAAAAACCCAAACCCTGCAAAGTCACTTCATACTCAACAGGATTATCGAACCCAGATCCCGCATATATATTGATCATAGGCAATGTGTACAAATTTCCCGAGACCTTTCCCGTGTCGACGGCACCAAACAGAATGCTACCCGTGCTTGCTGTCAAGTCGTTCAAAAATAACGAAAACAAAGCAGAATATGTTTGGCCAGATTCCTTCAGTGCTATTGGTAAGTTGGCATACTCATATGGATCAGAGACTTTTTTACCACTATACGTTGTTTCTAGGCCGGTCATTCCAACTCCCAAAACTGCAATTCTGGCGCTACTTTGAGTAGCCACTCCGAAGGACAGTTGCCCGATTGATTGCCCATTGATTGAGACTTGGTCGTATCCCCAAGACCCAGAACCGTATGAACCATCTCCATACGTAACATAAAACTCAGTCTGATTGTTGTGGAATGAAGAAGATTTCTCAGGTTGGAAAGTTCCATACTGCGGGCATGAACTACTCCCGCAATTTTGAATAACCCATAAATCTGAGGACCCGGTGTCCAGGAGCACGGTCAGCGATTGAGATGGCGTACCAATGTCTAAAAGCACTGAAAAAAATGTTTTCTTGTTAGTCAGACTGAATGTGGTATCCCCATTTCTTTTGTTTAAGTGTGTGCTGATAATGTACGGTCTGGCATTTCTCTTGGATTCTTCGAAATCGCTGTCTCCAACGTATTTGTCGAATGAAAAAGCCACTGATTTGGTGTTGTCTTCATTTTGCAGGGCTGTAACAACATAAATAAGTGGCAGAGCCGTCGTAAAAAGCTGCACTAATTTGGTTCCAACGCTTGGATTTGGGTGTTTGCTCATCTGTCAAAAAACTTGTCCTGTTTTGCGCTAATCTAAGTCTGGCTTTTTTGTTGGTGTTCACAAAGCTTCGGTGTGGTCGCCGATTAAAACAGTACGGTGTTTACTGTCGAAAGACGTAAGGATTTTTAAAACATTGCAATGCTAAATAAAAGTATCAACCTTGGAATTTCTTCAAACCTTAATTATTGATTTCACACCAAGCTTACCGAAGACGTGTAAACAATATAAGTACAAACTTTGTGCAACCGATTGCTGTGCGTAAATTCGATGCAGGTTTTTCCGTTTACTTGCATTGCGGCTTCTTCTGGGCCAAGCACATCAAAAATCACGCGTAAGTTTGTGCATGAAAAACCGCTAAGAGAAAATTGAAAAACTCAGCAAATTGAAAACAAGAAAACCAAGCCATACAATAAATTGCACAAGACTTGTTTGATTTAATTTGCAAGAAGTCACGGCAACTTGCAGTTTATGTTTGTTATGCACAACAGAAATGAATGCTCGCTTATTGGGTTTAGCATATTCAGTTTGGACAAGACATATCTATATACGAGAGTCTCAAAAAGCCTTCTGGGACAACCCGGTAGGCCGCTCAAAAAAACCTAGAAACAGGGTTCAACATGCCCAGCTCTATCGTCCCCATTAGATTTCTCCTTTGAAAAGCTTCAAGATAAGAGATCCAATATAGTCACCTTCATTTGGAATCTCAGCACTCTTTTTGGCTTCCACATCATACGTTTCCTGTTTTATATACCCGTTTTCCACGCTATTTTTCATGCATGCCAACAAAATTTCTTTGTTAAACTCTGGATGTCCCTGCCACGACATAAGTTTGCCTTTTTGGTAAAAACCTTGGAAAGTACACAGTGGAGTTGACCCAATGTTTTCGTATCCCTCTGGCAGCGACAAAACAATGTCGTTATGTGTTTCGCTCATGTACAAAGATTTTCTGCCATCAAATACATTTTTTTGCAATTTCTCATTCAAAACTACTTCGATCAAGCCCTCTTCTAAACCCTTTGGGTTTTTAACAACCTCAGACCCTAAAACTTTTCCAACAATCTGATGTCCAAAACAGACTGCAAAGACTGGTGGGAATTGATCATGATCAGTTAAAACAATTTTCAAAAGCTTTCTCAAGTTAATAATCCATTCATGCTCGTTAGAGTAAGAATCAAAAACTGATCCAGTTATGTATATCCCCACCACAGATTTTTCACTTAGTTGCTTTATGGTTGGCAATTTGTTTTCAAAGCAGTTGAAAACTTTGAAGGAAGTAATGTAGTTGTCTTGGTCACATTTTTTCATAAGGTGGATTCCCTGATCTGCAAAATCTCCGTAACGTTCTTGCAAGTATTCCTTTGGAGTGTCAGTGTTTAATACAATTACAGTGTGTTCTTGTTTTTCTTGCTTTACAGTCATGGTTTTTTAAGTTGGTTTGTTGTACGTTTTTTGTTTGGTGCTTTCTTTCTCAAAAGATTGTAATTGGGATGGGCATAGACTTTATTCTTTTTAGTTAATGCATAAAAATTTTTCATAAGGATTTTGAGAATGGGCAGAATGGAACATGGCAAACAAAAACTAGTTACACAGATGTTTATGTTTTTGAAAATTGTTAGATAAGCCTTTGCATCTATAGCGAGTATGGTTTTCTTTTTGTTTTTTTTTTTTTTTTATTTTTTTTTGTTTTAGGCGAATGCCCTATATTTCTGCATCACAACGGCTTTTTCTTATCAGTTTCCGGCAATTCATTAAAAATACACCAAGAGCGATCACAGTGAAAACAAGGTCGATTCACTTCTTGGAAAGCTTGTATGCACCTTTAGATGTTACCGTGAGAACTTTCTCTTGTACCAAAATATCTAAATAAGCTTGTAATTGGGTTTGAGTGCATTTGAAACCAAGTTCTTTTGGCACGGTCATGCTAAGAAACGAAAACATTTTTGCTGCCTTCATACTCCCGTGGTTGGTCACCATACCTAATATGAAAGGTTTGACTTTTTCCATCAACTTGATCAACTGTGAATCTTGGTTGTTTCCTTCATTCGTTGCAGAGTTCTTCATTTGGCCGGGACCACCATGCTCTAAGCTTGCCACACGTTTACCACCTTTTTTAATTGAGTTTTCATATTGAGAAAGATTTTCAATAATAAAGTATTGGCCATTTTGGCCATACATGACTTTTTCACTTATCCAAAATTGTAATGCTTTGGACACTAGCTCTTGTTCTATCTTAAGTTTTTGTGTGATAGATTCTAAAGACAAGCCCGAGCTCCCTGTTTCTTTAAGATCATTATCATTGAAACAATTGATGACCAACGCTTGAAATAAAAGCACATCTTTCTCAAAAACTCTCCCGTCGCTAAATGTCAATCTTAGCTCTACTAAACCTTTGTCAGCATACATTTTCAATCTACGCCCATTTTGAAAGCCTCTTGAGTAAAAGTTGTTCAATTTATCAAACTCTCTTTGTATGATCAATGGTAACTGAATTTGAGAGCTTTTCTGATAGTTCTCCAACATTTCCCAATAAATATAAGAAGTAACTTTCGGTAACATCATATTTGTATGTAAACCTTCTATGCGCATTTGGGCGCTTTTCTTGAAATCATACAACATGATGTTTAAATTATTCAATAAAGAAAGTTCATTTCCTGAAATTCTGCTTTGAAATTTATTTTCCAAAAACAACAAACAATCCTGCCATTCTGGCTTGAGAGAATCTTCTTTGCAAACTAGCAATAAGTTCTTCATAATTTCGTTTGTTTCACTCAAGATTCTTGTTTTATTGTTATTGAAGATAATGTAAAATACCGCATCAAACCCATCTTGTTGCACTCTTGGATAGACATCGTGTGTCACAGTTTTCTTTAATAATTTTATGAAACTATTATAGTTTGTAACTTTATCCGTATCTTGTATCGCTTCAGGTTGCCATTCCAAATATTCTTTGTCAAACCACGCCATCATTGAATTCGGTGGGTGGAACAGAGAGTGTCCC
Organism: Hanseniaspora vineae; assembly: GCA_000585475.3. Taxonomy (NCBI): domain Eukaryota; kingdom Fungi; phylum Ascomycota; class Saccharomycetes; order Saccharomycodales; family Saccharomycodaceae; genus Hanseniaspora; species Hanseniaspora vineae. Next base: position 107,472 of record JFAV03000047.1, on the reverse strand, counting down.
AAAACTGTATCACCTGTCACGGCAGAGACTGTCTCAAAATCTAGTCTACTTCCCAACTCATGATGTATTTTTGCCAGTGTATCAAAGTCCAACATCAATTCAGCATCATCAATAAGCGCGATATCATAAGCTGACAAATTGAACAAAGCATATAAAAATATTTTGGTCATGTCTAGTCTATCTCTCAAAGTTCCAACTAGTTTACTCAAAACTGTTTGTTTCAATGTTTTTGAGCTGGCGTCTAAAAAAGTCAATGCTTTGAACACTTGCAAATATGAATATAAAAGAGTCGCTGTAGGCACCGATGACTGAAGAAGCCTTCTTGAGATCTGATCAGACAAGTTTTGAGCAAACAGTTGGCACAATTGTGGACGCTCCATTAGTATAGGTTTCAACTCGGCAAGTGTAAAGTATGAATGAGACAAATCTTTGACGCATAGCTCAAAACTTTGCACAGCGCATACTTGAACAAACTCACTGATCACAACTAATTTGATCTCATTCAAAAGTTCATTTTTCTCTTCGGAATTGGAGATTCCCATCATGCTTTCATAGTGACCAACCCAAAATGAGTGATAAAATTGGCTGTATATTAAATCAACAACATTTGTGGCTGATGAAGACTCAGACTGTTCACAAACACTTGAACATAAACTTTTCACCGTATCTAGCATCAAATCAATCAATAAAAATCTTCCTTCAGTAACAGAGCTCATCCATTTGTATATGTTATTGACTTGTACCAAGTCTTTTTGTAAATTGCGTAACTTCAAAAGATCAACAACAGACTGTTCCAATACATGGTTTTTATTGAGCAAATATTTCCGCATAATCAAAATCTCGTTTTCAAAGATATCCTCATTTCTTTGGAAACAAAATTCTTTTGGAAATCTGTACAATTTTTCTAGTTTGGAAGCCATTTGCAAATTAGTGATATTTTGAAAATTGGTGAAAAAATGAAGCCGTACTTGTGTAAAATATATTGAAAGTAAATGGCGCTCTATAATGCCAGCCTTGTCAATGTTGTTAATATAAGGTGAGCCCAAAACTTCGTTATTCTGCGTGAAAAAAGAACTGTTATTTCTGGGAAATATATATGGGGAGTCTTCTGTATACTTGAAAGCTTTCCCAGTCTCCAAAATGCTGTTTATGATTTTTTTCACGCGTAGTGGTGGCGGCTTGAAACCATGTTGTTGTTCTATAGGATCCATCCAGTTAATCAAAATTTCAACATCATCTGTTTGCTCAAGTTTATCAGTTTCACTGGTGTATGGCCCTAGTAATTCTATGATGGCACTGAGAGATGCGTTGATTTCTTGTGTCAAGATTTTGTTCATTGTGGTGGATTCAGCCTGCTTTGCATTTTCTAGTCTTTTCAAATTATGTAAAGTTAGTTCAATATCCGATGGTTTTATCATTATTCAACGGACATGTCAAGTTGCAAAGATGCTTCATGCTTTTTTTACCGCCTTGATCTCATCGAGATTTATATACCTTGTCTGATGCTTTCCCCTCAAAGATAAAAATCAAAAAGAAAACCAAAGAAATACAGTCACGTGCGTCCAGAATTTGTGTTTTTTTTTTTTTTAGGTTTATCAAAAATTTCTTGCTTTTCTGTTTTTGACAAAAACACTTTTGATTGAAAAATTTGAAGGTTTATACTTGTTTGTTGAATCTTGGGAGAGCTAAAAATTTTTGTTGTTTATCATGTTGCTGGTTTTGTATTTGAAGAAGCAAGAGTTATGGCATCGGAACTAAGGAAGAAAACAGAGTCAACAGACACGGTCTTATTGTCGGGAAAATAATTGTTCAGTCTACTACCTCACCTAAACCAAGAAATACTATAGACACCAGGAAAAAAAAAATATGTCCCAGCCACCAAATAGATTACCTGAAAATGTTTCTGATGAAGTCTTGAGACAAATAGGAGAAAAATCCCAAAATTATATTCAAGAAGCCCAAAAAATTGGCATTTCCACCGATCAAGGTAAAGATTTTTTGAAAAAAGGTCAAAGACTGAAAGAAGTTTACATGATGTATGTTAAAAAAAGACAAGCAAAAGCGGAACAAGAACAGGCAAACAAGAATTTAGCTAATGAAGATGGCTCGACGCAAGCTCAAATGAATGCCCAAAAAATGGGAACGACAATTTCTGACCAGCAACAGAATTCCAACTTGCCCACTAATGAGCAGCCAGGGGAAGTTTCACTGTCTGGAAGAGAACAAGATGGACAAAAAAATGAAGACCCTTCAAAAGAATCAACGCTGCCAAACAATTCTCAGCAAAATCCAGAAGTACCACCACCTCAGCAAGGGCAACAAGACTCAAATACACAGTCACAGGAATCACATCCACAAGAAACAACAAGAAATGATGGATCACACACCTCTCCACCGCCACCGCAAGGGTCTGCTCCACCTAATTCAATTACAATTCGTCAATTATTAGATGAAGAGCAAACGAAAAAATACAATGAACTGCAGGCTAAAAATTCCGATCATGCAAAACGTATTGTTGAACAACATACTCAATGTAGAAGACAAATTGAAGCTCTTGACAAAGAAGTGAAAAAAGATCCTTCCGATCCAAAAGTCCCAGAGCTTCAAGCTTCAAGGGAACAGCTTGTTGGGAAGTTGAGAAACATTGCAATTGCATTCAAAAGATTGGAACAGATGATCTCTGAGGAAAAAAGAAGATTTTATTTGGAATGTGCACAAGTTAATCAGCCGTTGAGACGCTTCTTACAAGCCAGACAGCTGCAGGCTCAAGCTGCACAACATCAGCAGCAGCAGCAGCAACAACAACAAATGCAGCAGCAACAGGTATCACAACAAGTACCACAACCGTCTGCACCACCACCACCACCACAACAACAACAACAGGGACCACAGCAGCCTGCAGCTCAGCAACAACAACAACAACAACAACAGCAGGCTCCACAACAGTCTACTACTCAGGCAGCTTCGCAGCCTGCACCCGTGTCTGTTCCTCCAGCAGGACCAAATGGTTCGACTCCAGCTCCAGGGCCTGAAAACGCAAAAACAACCACTCAAAATGCAGCTTCAAACACTAACACAAATAGCACTCTTGGAATAAGAGCAACACCTGTGAATGCTGCAGCAGCTGCGAACGAACAAAACATCAAACCGCAAGCAATTTTCAAGCAATCTCCACCAAATATTCCATTAAGTGATCATGTTCAAGCCAAAGAGCTTGAACCTGTTCCGTACAATTCAGGAAGACCAACGGTTACCGGTGGCGCAGCTAACGGTATGGCCAGTGTAAACACACCAGCAATGGTCAAAATACCTCCGTATGAAGTTGAAGGTGACCGCGTGATGAGCAAGAGAAAATTGCGTGAGTTGGTGAAAACTGTTGGTGTTGACGAAGGTGATGGGTCGACCACTGTTGATGGAGATGTGGAAGAATTGCTTTTGGATCTGGCAGACGAATTTATAACCAATGTCGTTTCTTTTGCCTGTAGACTGGCCAAACACAGAAAATCTGAAAATCTAGAAGCCAAAGATTTACAGCTTCACTTGGAAAGAAATTGGAATATCAGAGTTCCAGGTTTCAGTGCTGACGAAATTCGTCCAACAAGCAAATGGAATTCAGCCCCACAGTATGTTGCCAAAATGGCTGGGATTAAGCAACAAGCCAAACTAGAGCAAGAGCAAAGGGAACAAGAAATGGAACAAAATGCGGCCGCAGCTGCTGGAAAGAACGATCAAAGTGCCGAGCCTGCCACTAAAAAAGCAAAAACAGCAAGAAATTGAGACCTTGGAAGCAAGTTAACAACTTATTTTTCCGTGGATTGCGTTTTTTTAGGATTGAATTCTTGTTTAATGAAATCGAGCTGCTTGTTTATGTATCTGACTATATAAAATAGTGGAAATTGTTTATTCACACGTTATCGCGCTTCTTGCACCGCACTTTTCTTTTTTTTTTTTTTTTTTTTTTTTGGCTTTCTTTTCTACATTTTTCACTTTCCTCATCGCCTCTTCTAACATTAGGTAGTGTTTACAACTACCTGTATATATTGCAACCTCATATTAATATCAGGCTTCTAAAACACAGTACAACAAACAAAAACCAGAAAGAAAAGCTTTAAATACGCTCCCTGAAATTTTTGGAGCTGAATTGCTAAAAGCCAAGAAACACACACAGACCTCAGCTTTATCAACATGGTTGCTTCATACCAAAGATTCGAACAAGACAACGTATTTGGTGTCATTTCATCAGCCCCATCTTCCGTTTGGATTCCATCAACAAACAACAACGTAGGCGAGCTTATCACAGCAGGCTTGGAAAACATTAACGTTTGGGATATCAAAAGTGGTGAATTGGAGAAAAAATTCAAACCTGACACAGCACCTATTGGGAGTGTTGATGCGCGCTCGAACAAGCCATCGCAGATTACAAGCATTGCCTACCATCCGAACTCCCAGCTTGTAGCCACTGGGTACAGTGATGGGATGATTCATGTATGGGATTGGTTCAGTGAGTCCATTCTTATCAAATTTAGTGGTCACAACTCGATGGTGACCGTTTTGCAATTTGACGAAACAGGAACAAGACTATACTCCGGTGCAGCAGACTCAAATATCATTGTTTGGGATTTGGTTGGAGAAGTTGGTTTGTTCAAATTAAGATCTCACAAGGACATGATTACTGGTATTTGGGTTGACTCAGATTCCGAGGGGAATGACCAGTGGTTGGTTAGTAGTAGCAAAGATGGGTTGATCAAAGTATGGGATTTGAAGTCTAAACAGTGTGTGGAAACTCACATGGCACACACTAGCGAGTGCTGGGGTTTAGCCATTGATCAAGAATTAGGACTATGCTGCACTTTGAGCAATGATTCCAATTTCAAAATTTGGGAGTTAGATTTACAACAACCGGATGGAGCTAAACTGGTTGAAAAGGGCACCATGGAAAAGCAAAGTAAACAGAGAGGCGTTTCCATCAAATTTAAAACGAATCCTCAGGGAGTGCAGTTTATGTTTATTATGAGTAACGACAAGACCGTGGAGATATTCAGAATAAGACCAAAAGATGAAATTTCAAAAGGTTTGAAAAGAAGAGAAAAACGTTTAAAAGAAAAGGGTATGGAAGATGACGAAATTGAAGAAACACTTGCCAAGTCATATAGCTCTATCATCATGCATTCATTCCACATGATAAGGTCTGCATCTAAATTGAAATCGTGTAACTGGACCACTCTTACCGGGAAAACTTTGAATTTAGTAGTTACAACAGCTACCAACTCTATTGAGTATTACACTATTAATTATGAAAAGAGAGATGCACTTGGATCTTCAAAAGCGTATACCGTTGATTTGCAAGGACACAGAACGGACATGAGAAGTATTGACATGACTCCAGATGGGAAACTGCTTTCTACAGCATCAAACGGACTGTTGAAAATATGGAACCTGAAAACAGAAAAATGTTTGAGAACGTTTGAGTGTGGTTACGCACTATGCTCCAAGATTTTGCCAGGGGGGTCATTGGTCGTTGTTGGTACCAGAGCTGGTGAGTTGCAATTGTTTGATTTGATTACTTCGCAAATGCTGGAGTGTGTTGAAACTGCTCACGAAGGGGCTATCTGGTCTTTGGACATCACATATGATGGTAAGAAATTAATCACTGGTTCAGCTGACAAAACTGTTAAGTTTTGGAACTTTAGTATTGACGAAGCTGAAAAGCAAATGAAATTGTATCACGATACTACTTTGGAGTTGGGAGATGACATTTTGTGTGTTAAGTTGTCTGCACAGGACAAATTTTTGGCAGTGTCATTGATGGACAACACTGTGAAAGTTTTTTACTTTGACACTATGAAGTTTTTCTTAAGTTTGTATGGTCACAAGCTACCAGTTTTGAGCATAGACATTAGTGATGATAACAAGATGCTGGTATCTTCCTCTGCTGACAAAAACATCAAGATCTGGGGTTTAGATTTTGGTGATTGTCACAAATCTATCTTTGCACACCAAGACTCTATTATGAACGTTATTTTCATTCCTGGATCACATAACTTTTTTTCTTGTTCAAAAGACGCTGATATTAAATACTGGGATGGTGACAAATTTGAGATGATTCAAAAGTTGAGTGCTCATCAAAGCGAAGTTTGGGGTTTATGTATCAATGCAGATGGTGACAAAGTAGTTTCTTGTTCTCACGATCACAGTATTAGAGTTTGGAGTGAAACTGACGACCAAGTGTTCCTTGAAGAAGAAAGGGAAAAAGAGATGGACGAAATGTACGAGGACACATTATTGAATTCTTTGGAGACGACTGAAAACGACGATCCTTCGAAAGCGGGAAAACAGAATGGTGATGGAGATGATGAAGAAGCGGACCAGCAGCAAGTTTCCGAGGTGCACAAACAGACACTGGAATCTTTGAAAGCCGGAGAAAGATTAATGGAAAGTTTGGATATGGGGATCAAGGAGTTAGAACTGTGGGAAGAGTACAACAAAAAGCATAGTGAATGGATTCAAGCAGGGAAAACTGGCGGAGAACCATTAAAACCAGCTACAAATGCCATTTTGTTGGCTTTGCAAAAAACTCCAGAAGACTATATTTTGGACACTTTATTGAAAATCAAGGCATCTCAATTGGAAGATGCTTTACTGATTTTGCCCTTTTCATATGTTTTGAAGTTTTTGAAATTTATTGATTACTTGATCAAGGACAAACAAAAATTGATGCAGCATTTGAGTGTTATTGTCAAAAATTTGGTTTTCGTTATCAAATCGAATTACAAAGAGTTGGTGTCTCAGAAAAACGTTGATTTGAAATTACAGATACAGAGAGTGAAAGACGAATTAAGAAGAGCTCTTGCATGTAATGTTGACGATTTGGGGTACAATTTACAAGGTTTGAAGATCATTAAGAGTGAATGGGATTTGAAACACAATCTTGAATTTGTTGATGAGTATGAGCAAAGCGTTCAAGAAAGAAAAAACTCGAAGAAGAGAGTCTTTGAAAAGAGTATTTAAATTTGTTAGCACAGTGTATAGTAATTTTATAGATATCGTATAAGGCACCCTAGAGAGAACAAAAATGTGAGTTTAGCCCCGTGGCTTACGATCGTAAACAAAATACTGCATGATGACGTTCTTTGTTTTAGTTAATCAGATTAATAATGATTTTAGTGTACAAATGTATAAATTATTATTATTATTATTATTATATAGAATGCTTATATTAGATTAAAAAAAAAGAAGAGATTCTTCAAGATCGCTTCAATTAAAATCTAAGCCCATTTACCTAGTAATGCCATCAAACCAACACCCCAACATGTAGTGAAATAACTCAACAATTTCATTTTCAAGTTACCTGGATATTCATTGAATGCACCAAATAACAATTCAAAAGAGTTGTAAAGCAAGATACCACCAGAAATGGAATCTGCAACACCGGAAACAATACTCAATGTCATGTTAGCCATGTTCAAAGAGCTTCTAACACCAACACCAATAGCAATAGTGATAGGAGTGGTCAACCCATAAGCCAAGGCCATCAAGTATGGGTAATGTTTTTTATCTTTTGGCCATTTACATTCAGCAATTCTAGTACTCAAACCCAAACCTTCAAACATTTGATGGAAAACAATAACAACAAACAAAGTTTTGAATTCTTCACCAGCAACACCAAGAGTCAAACCAACCCAAACGGAGTGGAAGATAATACCGAATTCCAAAACGAAAATACCGAAAATTTGGTTCATAATATCTCTTTGGGACATGTCATCATCGTACAAAGAACTTTCTGCATCAGATTCAGAAGAAGTTGAAACTCCGTTAGTAGTGTTGTTCAATTTTTCCAAATCTTTTTCGTCATCCATGTTGTTGTGGTTGTGGTAGTGAGCCGCATCAGCATTGTTTTCATTGTCGTCATGGATGTGAACTGCATTAACACTTGTGTCATTGGCATGCGAATGGTGAGCATGTTCAGAGTCGTCTTTAATCAAAAATTCAAAATTACCATGGGTGTGAGATGGTTGAGAAACACCACCGTTTTTGGTAACATATCTATCAACATAATGTCTAGAAATAATTTCCATCAAATAAATAACGAAAATAGACAACATACAAATAGCATAAGCCATTGGATATTCTTGGAATGCACCACCTAGACATGGGGAAGTCAATGCTTCATAACCTGAATCCAATAAATGGATAAAAGCAGTTGCAAAAATAACACCTGACCCGAAATTTCTTGCAATGAAAAATGAGACTCTTAGAACTTTTTTTGTAGTTTCTCCACTGAAAACACCATTTTTTGAATATCTTTGAGTTAAAATTGGTAAGAAAGCACCTAAAGTAGAAGAGATTAAAACCATGAAAATAGACAAAACTCTCAAACCCAACATACCGTTGTATTCGGATTGGGTTGGACAGTCGTCATCATCGTCTCTTTTAGCGATAATTTGAGCAATTTGTACAACAGTGCTGTTCATTTTGATATTCGATATTGCTTTTGTTGGTTGTCTTTATTATTATTTTTTCTTTTTTGGACTGATTCAATAAGTGATATATTTGAAATGAAGAGAATATAAATCAAAATAGATATGATTTGCAGCTCTTATATATATCTTTTTTTGAAATATTAACGGTTTGTGAATTTAAGTACTGAACAATCTTTGATTAGATTTCGATTCAATCTAAAAACAATGATTTCTGCGTGAATAGTTAGGGTTAATTAGAATCGCAAATGAAATGATTGGAAATAACCGTTTTTCCAGGTTTTAATTTTGGTGTACTTTTAAAATAGTTAATTTTGTTTGCAGCCTTGTGTTTTGTTTGTTTGTTTGTTTGTGCTATAAACACTTGGAGCCTTGACAGGATAACTTTCAACTGATGCCTTACAAGAAGGGTACTAATTAATGGTTACAACCGATCAGTAACGATCGTAATGAATGGGGAGAAAAGCGATGAGATGAGGTGACAAAACACCAAACATTGAAAAGTAGAGAAAAGAAAAGAAAAATAACGTAAAGTAAAGTAAAATTAAGTGAAATACCCAGTAGGCAAAAAAGCTAAGAATATCGAGGAGTCATGCACCTTATAACCTCTCTTATTTCAAACCCTCTTTCTCTCATTCATAATCTGCATTATATTTCTTTTCGGTCTGTAGTAAAAAAGAAAGAAGAAAGATTTGCTGCACTATAATTGCCACACACATGCTGATGATGAATGATCTGTTTTGTTTCAAAAGTGGTCGAAAAAGGTCAAAGCTCAGTCAAGTTTAGAATGTCCATGAATGAACATGAGTACTTGATGATAATTATAACCTTTATTTATTATTTTATTAATTGCTGAGGCAATTGAGTCTTGCGGAAGTCATCGATGATGTTATGTTATTGTTCTTGTCAACAGCCATAACATTTTCTGCACTCCATCTTTGCACTCCTTTTTTTTTTTCTTTTTTGTTTTTCTTCTTTTCTTTTTTTTTTGGAAATAATAGTCATTTTTTCTGAATGCCGCGCAGAATTAGAGATGCAGATCCTCTTGACATTATGTGTGTGTGTGTGTGTGTGTATGTGTTTGGTTGTTTTTGCTTGTAATCTGTGACAATCTCCGCAGGAAGAATTACTACAGCTTTCATTATTTAAAAAGTACTATAATTTAACCCTTTTTTGCCTTTTTTTCCGCAACATACCTGGATGTATTCTTGTCATCATGATATTCTTATAATACTTGGACTACTGATATTACTACACGTGAAACACTTACAAATTAGAGGTTACAAATTAGTACTTTTTTTTTGTAGCTATTGTATTTCTAAGTTTTTGTATTGTTTTTTAGCTTTTTATCGCTTTTGTGGTAAACAGGATAGCTAGAAATTAGCGTGGCTACCTTAACTAGCCAATTATACTGGACAAATAAAAAGCCAAGACAATAAACAAGCTAATGGCACAAAACAATTGCAGAGAGCAGAAAAACTGTTAAAACCTTGTACAAAAAAAAATAATACAAATAAGAAACATGAAGAGTCAACAGCGTATTAAAATAACACAGTCCGTCAAAAAAAAATAAAAATAATAATAATAATAATAATAATAATAATAATCAAAGACAAGAGAGGTTACGAAAATTGAACATTTGTTGAAAAGGAAAAAAAAAGGGTCACGCGGCAATTGGCAATTCATATGGTAAAAACCATTGAAGCGTTTAGCACGTGATTGATTCTGTGTAGATAATAAGCATGATAATGATGTGTCAAATGTGGTCTCTTGTATATATGTACCGCTGATCAAGAATCAACTACATACATCGCTGATATATACAGAGAAAGAGCAATAAAGTAATCCAACAAGGCCAAAAAAACTACATGTGAATTAAAATTTAAGAAAAAAAAAACGGTAAATACTTTGGATGAATGAATCGTACACTTAACTCAAACAGAAGGCAGATGTTGTTGCTGGTGCTGCTGCTGCTGTTTGTTCAACAGCAATGACTCCACTTTCAATGCCATGTCTTGTTCTCCATTTTTCAATATAGTCTTCCGTATGTTCTGTTTTACTGGACTTGTATTGTTTGCACTGATGTTATTACTAGCACCACTACTCCCATCACTGCCACTGCCACAACAACTACTACTACCACTGCTGCTGCTGCTGCTGCTGCTGCTTGGTCTTCTCACTGCATCAGCACCAACTAAAGTCTCCCCACTGTGCAATCCCACAGTCATGTGATTGCCCGAAACAGGTTTGGACAATGGTGGTTTCGCGTTTGAACGTTGTTTTTTTCTTGGCGATTTGTTGACACCGGCACCTCCACTGACAGAAGGTAAACTACAATTAATTTTGATATCTTGGTCTTTTTGATCTTTAAAATGAACATTTTCGTGTTCAACTTTTTCATCATCACTGCCCATACCACCCTTCATTTCCCCCACTTTAGCACTCTTCTTATCTTTTTTCATCACACATTTCTTTCTCTCTCTGTGCACTTCCAACGCATCTTCTCTGTTGAATTTTTTACCACATTCACATATATGAGTTTTCTCTAAATGCGATTTTTTATGTCTTTTCAAATCATGATTTCTGACAAAAGATTTCGTGCATCCAGGATAATCACATTTGTGTGGTTTATCTTGTAAATGAGTTTGAATATGGGCCCTAATATTGTATCTTCTGTGAAATTTCTTCCAACACTGGTTGTAATGACAAACAAAAGTTTTATCAGGTAATTCAACCACATATTGATCAATGGTACCAGGAGGTAAAGTGCTGCTTTTCCGAATTCTCTTTGGTGACATGTTGATGATTCCAATGGTTGTACCTATTTCAGAGTGATTCCCTTCAATGTTGTTAGTGTCCATTTCTACATCATCGATCTCATGATCATGATCATGACCATCACAATGCTCATCATCTTCAAAAGTCTTTGCTCCAAGCTTAGATGCATTTGGTGAGCGACCAAGTTTTGGTGATCTATTACTGTGATTGTTATTGTTATTGTTATTGTTATTGTTATTGTTATTGTTATGACCGTGTTTACCATTCCCATTGCCACTGCTACTAACAGGAGATGGAATGGAAACATATTTCATTGTTGGTGAAGGTAATGGCGCATTTTCAAAACCCAACAATGGACTAGAGTTTTTACTTAATCCAAAATGGTTATTATTGTGATGGTGGGCCCCCGTTCCATGACCTGAGGAAAAAATTGGTGTGGATTGCAGTTTCGGAGTAATGTAAAGATCGTTTCTCTTATTGACAAACGCATGTTTCTGATAATCAAACCCATTACTGTTACTGCTTGCCTTGTTTGGGTATCTTAAAGCCGTTTTTTTTGGCATATCGAAATTCACCGAAGACGATCCTTCAAATTTGTCCTGACTTTTCAAAATAGGAGAAGGAGTTTGTGCTTGGACAAATCTTGATTCAGGTTCTGCATCAACACCGTCTCCTGCACTACTCGTCTTATTGCTATTGTTTTTTAAGGTGTCACACGATATTTCATGGAATGAAGGAGGTTTCAAAACAATGGAGTTCAAAAGTTCTTCCCTACTGCATCCACTAGCAGCGCTTTCTCTCCGAACACCAAAATTCAGGCTTCCAGATTGTCCAAAAGTATGCGCAGCTTCTCCAGCACTTGGATTTGTACCAGTGTTTGCAGCCATTCTCATCAATCCCAAACCAATGCTTCCTGCGTGAACAGGTGTTCCATTGGCACGATTATTGACAAGGTCTTCGTGACTATTTTCATTGCTCTTGTTGTTATGTCCATAGGACAACATAGGCGTGAAATCCTGTGGAATAGTGGAATGGCTTGTAGAGTTGGACGCGGTACTCTTCTTTCTTATTTCATCGTGTTCTTCAGTAGAAGCTTCCAACTTTGGCTTGCTCAGTGTTCTGGGCTGCTTCTTTACCACTAATACATTATTCTGTGTATCAAACTTACTCCCGCTTTGAGCCTTTGAAGCTTCATGATAATTTTGAACCCCATAAGGATAACCACTTTGTGCTTGCAAACGTGGGTTTTCAAATAATGCTAGTCCGGTATTACCATTTACAAACGTTCCGTTCATACTGTTGTGCTGCTGATGGTGTTGATGCGACATCATTCCATGCTTTCTAACAGGAGAACCGTTCAAAGTGTCGACTTGCAAACTGACGGAACCCAGTTCAAGCATGTCTTGTGCGTCTTGCTGCTCTTTGGGTGGTCTTATTGGAGAAGAATTATTGGAATAAATTGTATCTCTTCTTTGTGGTGACTCATACCCACCGTATGAAACAGGAAAAGAATATTTCCCCTGTGGTGAGTTCGAAGTGACATACATTTTCCCATCTGTAGTAAGCTCTCTTTGTGGAGATGTCATTATCTGTTTTTGTTTGCTCAATTCACTTTGCAATTTTTCCTGTTGCAGTTGGTTTAATTTCAGTTGCTCGCTCAATTGCAAATTCAATATTTTTTGTTGCTCCAATGCTTTTTTCAATTCTTGTTGCTGGTTTTCCAATTCTTGAGCTGCAGACGATGAAGAATCATGATCCGCCCCTTGAGAACTGAAACCTGCATTGATAGAACTGTTCTCAGGTAATAAAGTTTTATCATGGTTATGAAACCCAAAGATAGCAGTCCCACTGACCTTTCTTTTACGTGTAACTCTTGAATCTTGCGCAGTTTCAAAATCATTGTTTTTCAAATCAAGCTTGTTTGCAATGTTTTTAGTTTGTTTCTGTATAGCCTGTTGCAAATCAGACTCTTGAGGAATAGAAGGAATTTCCAAATTGTCTATGTTTGCCAGTATTTCATCATCATTCATCCCAAAATCCTCTAAATTTAAATCAAAAAAATCGTTATAGTCATCATCCGGTAAAGGCAACTGAGAATGTGAAATGTCTGGCACCCCACTCGGATCAAATTTCAAGTTTCCTCCTGTGCTAGCAATGCTGTTATGTCTAGCAAGGATAGCTTGAGGGTTTGCAGCTTCATTGACATGCCCAACTGCGCTCTGAGACTGTGTGCTTGTGTCCATATTGTTCCCATCCGTTAAAAAAACAGAGCTTGGTATTCTCATATTTTTGCCAACCATGTATTTACTGGTGGTATTGAAGGGCTCTTCCACAGGAGCTTGTGGATTGATAAGATTTGCAAAACCTATTTGTTGATTTTGCCAGTTTTGGTAATTGTAGTCCATTCTTTTTTTTTTTTGCAATAAGGACTGGGGGGTTCTTGTTATATAATCGGTTATGTTTCTGGGGATTTCTCTTCGATTTTTGTAGCTAAAAGGGTACAAAATATTTAGCAATGACAATGAGCTTTTCAATTGAGTCAGCTCCAGATATATTGTAAATATCTAAAAAAACAACGACCCAGAATATATAAGTTTTTGAGGTTCTAAAAGACTATATTTGTAAAGACATTCAGTGGTTTGTTTACATTACAATACTGAAAAGAACATATTATTTCTCAAAAGTATTTGGAATAAATAACGAAAATTATACAATGCCTAAGCGACAAATGTACCTTTAAAGCATATCACTGTGCTGAAACCTTGTAGCATGCATCAAACTTATGGTAGCTTTAGATCCTATTTTTCAATTTCCAACTGTTTACAAAATTCCTCTTTGGGTCATCAATATAAACAAAACATGTTCCCGTAGAAAAACAAACACTAAAAAAAAAAAAAAAAAAAAAGAACAGTCCAAAAGCATTCCTTCGGTAAAAAAACCCTTTGTGTGGAGTTTCCAAACTATCCGAGCCATTCTAGCTCAATGTCCGAAGCTGTCCATTGAGCACTAGAGGCTCGATGCCATATGCATCAGCGGAGAGTTTTAAAGTATGTAATGATGCAAGTCCCCAATAAATTCAATGACTAGAGCTCCACAAACGCTCAAAATATCAAAAGATTGACAGTTTGAATGCTTCTGGTTGCTGCTTGCCCAAGGGTATGGACAGCTGAGATCTGGCCCTTGTCATCTTGAATTCTGTGCATGTGAATCTGAGCTGATCCAAATCACCTGCTGCCAACTCGATCTGCGGAAGCAGCGACGTGTTCAAGTCATCTCGACTTTCTATGGTTGCAATAGACATATGTTTGATGTTTAAGGCATCAATATCCCGAAGACGCGATTTTTTGGTTTTATCACCCTGATTCTCACGGTTTGCCTCTTCAACTAACTCTTTCATGTCGTTGTTTATCAGATGAGCTAAAGGATCTAGTTTCTCATGCGCACATTTTTTCTCAACTTCCAACGCAATGAAATACCTTGAGGAGTAACTATTCTGTAATACAATTAATTTTGGCTTGAAAGATATTTCAATGGGAGTCATCGTTTTGAGACATTTTTTCACTAAACCTGTACGTAACTTGTCCAAAACGCTTTGATCATGCATCATACTTTGAGAAACTAGCGTTACATGCAACGGCAATGGTGACTTCAAATCTGAATAGAGCAAAGAGTCGCATCTGAACGAGTGACCTAAATCCATAAGTTTTCTGTTGTATTGGCTGATCACATTGGATATGATATTTCTTTGTCTAAAAGATAACTTGATGTCAATATAGAAATAAGCATTGAAAGCTTGATTTGCATATTTGAGTGGCTGCAGAAAATTACCTGATACCATCAATGACTCTAAATAGTTGTGTACGTTTGGTGCAATGGAGTATTTGTCCTCCAAACTTGATGAGATTCCTGGTAAGTTGGATTGCTTGGTGGTAGCAATGTCTAGTTCAGCCTCTTGCTCTGTTTTCTCGTAAGTAGTAATCTCAGGATCGCTTTCAAGCTCTTCGTAGTCGGAACAATAGCTCTTGTCTAATAACATGCGGTATAAAGTGCACCTTTTGTTGAGATATAGAGCCTGTATAAAAACTCAGCTAACGCAGTTTGTGTTAGCAACAGTCTTCAATAGCGGGATCTCAGTCTTCTTTCTTGCCCGTTCTTTTTGATTTGAGAGTTTCCATCTGCTGTCATAGTAAATGCAGCAAATGATGCGAGAACCGTTTCTTTGATGTGGGATGAAAGTGACGCTTGCAAATTTTCAGTACTAAAAAATCGCATTCACGTGACAAAAATATCAAACTGAACAAGAATTTTTGAAATTTTCACATGCTGTCTTTCGTCTTTTTTTTTTTTGTGTCTGATTGATGAAAATATTAAGATTCTGATTTTCGTTCACAAGCCCTTTTCCTTAATTCGTTCCATTTTTAAGCGAAAAAATGAGATGCTGTAATTTTATAAAGTATAAATATGTTTACGCAATCGTTATACTGTAACAATCATTTCTGTTTAAATTCCGAATGCTCTCAACTAGTTTTCTCAACATGGACAAAGCCAAAAACAACGCGACGAACCACAAGTAAATATGTCTACGTTTGATTTCACCACAAAATTGCAAAAAGATACTCCACATTCAAACCCTGGTCTAGCTAGTTTGGCATCTGCTTCCAAACCGGAAGAGCGCACCAAGCAAACAAGAAATAGTAACAGACCACCATCTTTGAGAAGGCATTCTTCTTCTCTATCATTTAAAAAATACCACGCCAGTGACGATGAAAACGAGTTTCATGAGGAAGACGCGTTGTTGACTGTTCCCTTTATAGATTCCAGTGTTGATCCTAGTTTGCCTACAAAATATTTGAAACAGGACATTGTTTCTTGTATTGAACAGCTGAGAATTCCTAAATGGGGGTCCAAAATATCTCAGGGCAAATTTGACATAAAAAAATTGAAGCTGAACAAAATTTCAGGGGCCATGACCAATGCCATTTTCAAAGTCGAGTACAATAGACTTCCTTCTCTTTTATTGCGTATTTACGGTCCAAATGTCGACACCATTATTGATAGAGAATATGAATTGAAAGTTTTGGCCCGGTTGTCCTTGAAAGATATAGGTCCTAAATTGTATGGATGTTTTGCCAATGGCCGTTTTGAAGAATTTTTGGAAAACTCCACCACTTTGTCTAGAAACGATATTAGGGACTGGAAAACAAGCGCTAGAATTGCAAGAAGAATGAAGGAATTGCATGCTCACGTTCCATTAACCAAAAATGAAAAACAAGGAACACCAATTTCATGGAAAAAAGTGTCGCAATGGCTGCAAATCTTGCAAGACAGCAAATGGGACCAACTAGAGCCAGAAAAGTTTGCCAAAGTCTTCAGTGTGCCAACATTGCAAGACTTGAAAGATGTTATTGGGCTTTACGAAAAATGGATTAAGGAAAATGACGATTCTGAGCTTTGCTTTTGTCACAATGATGCGCAGTATGGTAACTTGTTGTTCACATCTCCGAAATCAGATTTTATTGGGCACAGCACATCTGCAAGTGAATCAGTTCAGGAAAATGCAAACGAATTATCCGCTCCACCCTCGTCCTCTGCAGTTTCTGATGCACCACCATCCGAATCATCTTCCGCATCGTTGTTTCCTGTTAATAGTAATATCAGTGTGGACTCCATTATTAACGTTCCGTCCACTGAAAGATTGAAAGATAATAGATTGGTGGTGATTGATTTTGAGTACAGTGGGCCAAACCCTGCTGCGCTAGATTTGGCCAACCATTTGAGCGAATGGATGCACGACTACCATTGTGAAAACCCACATTTGGTTTCTCCTAAAAATTATCCTAACAAAGAGCAAGTGTTAAACTTTCTTTATTCTTATTGTGCTGGAGGCAAAACCAGACGTGGTTCTTTTAATGAGCAGAAAAGTCATAAAAATGACTTGTTATCACCTTTTCATAAACTGAGCATTGACGAAACTGATATGAATGAGCAGGTGGTGGCGATGTACAACTCGATCATCAAATGGAGACCTATGGTCCAATTGTTTTGGGCGCTATGGGGTGTGCTTCAGAGCGGGGAGTTGGAAGCAGCAGCAGCAAACGAGCAATCAAAAGTGGTGCATGGTCCCGACGGGCAGTACATTATCAGCGAGTTTAAAGAGCAATCTGGGGAAACAAACGTTTTTTCGTCATCTGACTCTGATAACGACGTTGACGAGGAAGGAAAGTCGCAAGACCAAGCACCAAAAGATACCGGGACAAACATTGACACGTTTAACTATCTAGAGTACTCTCACGGAAAACTAGACATTTTCTATGCTGATTTGATTAATTTGGGAATTGTTGATTCTGGTAAAATTATCCATACCAAAGAGCAGTTTCCTTCTTTGGACACGGAGTATCTGCACTTATGATAAACCAAACCCAATATAATTGTAATGGGCATTACTCTTTATATGTTCGCTCATTTTATGACGAAAGCTCAATTTAATTACACTGAAAGTCTTGCTAATCTTGTTAGCTGTATATCGCATCGCACGTGTTTCATGTGCGGGATTTTTGTTGCCATTCTTGCACCTTCTTTTGTTGAAAAGCTCACGTTTACTGCTAAGCTTTTTAGTATGAAACACCCTTTGTAAATTCCCGGTGCAGGTCGGAACTTGTGCCCCGAGATGTGCCATATCAATTCAAGTCATTTTCCGCGATGAGCCTATTAATTTAACCAATTTATCGAGTAATAAAACTTGAAGTTCATAATAAGCATAAAGAGGTTTTTCGAATAAATATAATTATATAATTTTTTGTATAAGTTGGAATAGAGAATATATGGTTGTAATCAGAAAGGCAAGATACCGTGACGCCTGTAACTTAAATAATAGAGCTTGTAGTGATGTGAAAAAAATAAATAAAATAAAACTATAGAAGCTAATCTGTTATGCTTCATTCACATCAACAACATTTTTCTTGGATCTTCAATCAGTTCCTTAACTGTTTTCAAGAAAGTGACTGCTTCTCTTCCATCTAATAATCTGTGATCGTAAGTCAAAGCCAAGTACATCATTGGTCTGGAAACAATCTGTCCATTGACCGTAACTGGTCTTTCTTTAACTCCATGTAAACCCAAGACTGCTGTTTGTGGCATGTTGATGATTGGTGTACCGTATAGAGACCCAAAGACACCACCGTTGGAAATAGTGAAAGTACCACCGGCCATATCTTCCAAAGTCAATTTCCCGTCCCTTGCTTTTTTACCCAATTTCACGATTTCTTGTTCGATTTCCAAAACACTTAGAGATTCAGCATTTCTGATGACAGGAGTAACCAAACCTTTTGGAGTGGCCACAGCAATAGAAATATCGCTGTAGTCTCTGTACAGGATCTGATCGCCCGAAATCATGGCATTCACAGCAGGAATATCTTTAGAAGCTAGAGTGCAGGCTTTTGAAAACAAACCCATGAACCCAAACTTGATATTTTTAGTTTTAATAATTTCGTCTTTGTACAGTTTCCGCATTTCCATAACAGCACTCATGTCGACTTCGTTAAAAGTAGTCAATGAAGCAGCAGTGTTTTGCGATTCCTTTAATCTTTCAGCAATTCTCATTCTCATTCTGTTCATTTTGACTGCTTTTTCACCTCTGGAAAAAGCTTGAGCTGGAGCAGAGGAAACTGGTGCAGCAGCTGGTTTTGGTTCTGGTTTAGACTCTTTTTTAGGTTCTGGTTTAGATTCTTCCTTTTTAGGTTCTGGCTTAGATTCTTCTTTTTTAGGTTCTTCCTTCTTTGGTTCTTCCTTTTTGGATTCTTCTTGCTTTGGAGGAGGAGGAGGAGCAGCAGCGGCACTTGATGATCCACCCTCTGGTGCACTACCGGCTTCAATGGTGGCCAAGTCGTCACCAACAGTCACAGTGTCATCTGGTTGGAAAAACAATTTGGAAATGGTCCCATCGATTGGTGAGTTCACTTCAATATCAATTTTATCAGTTTCAATGGTGGCCAACAATTCATCTTGTTTGATGAATTCCCCAACTTGCTTACTGTACTCTTTCAAACTCCCCTCAGTCAAAGATTCAGCCATGGTAGGAACTTTAACCACAGTGGATTGGTAGAATTTCTGATAAACGCTGAATGCATTGTTAGTGCGGAAGGAAGAGTTGTTATTGGATAGGACTCTTTTAGCTGGAATGGAAGACGATGACGATGATGATAAAGATGGTTTAGCTAACAAAGCCAATCTTCTTGTTGCTGTTGTTTTAGTAGTTGCAGAAAACATTATTTTTTTTATTTTTTCTTTTTTTTGTTATGGGCGGGGTTTCCTGTTTGTTTTGAGATTTTTTGTATCAAATATAAGCTTTCTCCAGGTTGCTTTTATTTGCTTCGGCCCTTATTTTTTTATTTTTCAACACAGGTGTTACTCAAATTATACCCAAAAAGTTTGAATACGCAAATAGAACGAACTTATTTATATAACTTACGTGATAAATCTTAGTAGACGATCAACTTGAAACTTGAATCAAGATCATCTGAATATCACTTATTTTGGTTACATATTTGTATGAATATAAAAATAGAGAAAAGAAAGAGAGGGGCGGAAATGGAGTCCTTTCAAGAATCGGTGAACCCAAGAGTTGCAAGAGAAGACTAAAAACATTCTGCCTGGGTTTCTCAATGAAACTCCTAGAAACTCCTTTTTTCGGGGAAGCTTTTTTGAGTTTTTTTTTTCTGTTTTCGAGTTTCGCTGGTTTGTGTGTTTTTTTTTTTTTTGTGTGTCTGAGAGCATCTTTGTTTGTGTTTTCACTAATTGAATTTAGTATCAAGAAATAATAAAGGTATTCGATTTAAAGAAGTCCTCAGGTGATTAGCTCTCCTATCACATCTCACACCGTTAAAGATTTCTTATTACAATCACCAGAGCTAGTTAACTCAGCATACCTCTAACATATCTCGAATTTTATAGATATATCATAGATTGTCATTTGTTTAAACAAATTTAACAGAAACGGAGCTCACCCTGCCGTGAATATCAATAAAATTATTATAATAATTGACGTTTTTTGGTTGGCCTGTCGTTTTGTGCGTCGAAAAAATTATAGATTTTGTCACGTGTGATGAAATATGCATAAGTCTTTATTTAACATCTCAACACAAAGCAGGGTCTTCAATACCGTTGCTAAACTGAATTCGATGTTTTGAATGCAGCAGCTGTGGTTTATGTCTTTGTTTTAATTTATTTGGTGTCTTTGTAGTTCTGCTTTTTCCTCAGTTCTAAATCCATACTCGCTTTAGCCGGTAACGTTTTTTCTGAAGAACTAAGCTCTAATGAAAAGCGCTGCTGACTCCATAGTATAGGAACACGGGTTACAGTGAATGTAATTCCGTCGCGACGCAAAAACGACAGACGTGTTTTTTTGTTTTTTTTTAATACTTTTCTGCAAAGTTTAAGCAGCGGACAGGCCAGTATTGTTGCACAATGGCATTAACACAAACTAACGACAAAAATGCAAAAGAACTCGAAAGAAGAGAAACGCGTCAAATAGTCATGGAACTGATAAATTGCATCAAATGATGTTCAACCTCAAAACTTTGGAACGATAAGAAAGAAAGAGATAGAAAGTGAGAGAAGACAGGTAGAAGACAATAGAGCTACAGATCAATAGATGTTTTAGTGACCACAGAGTATGGATTTCGATGATAGTTTAGATGTGAGGACTGACACAAGTGATCAAATTACGAAGCCTGCAAGTCATCACGATACCTATCAGCGTAATGAAGAGAAACACAACAATATTACCAAAGATGATGAGTTGTTGATCACGGCCAAGAAGAACAACGAGCTGATGTATAACCAAGGGACGGATATAACAACACCAGTCACGACCAAAGACGGGAAAATTCAACAAAGTTTGGAAACACAAGACAGTTTGTACGATAATCCCATGTTATATACGCAAGGAATTATGCCAAATGGACTGAATACTTTGATGAGTGACATTGGAAATGATGTGGCAAACGCTCCTATGACCAACAATAGTGATGGTGTTCCTAGTACTCATATAAGCAATGATAATGATGATTTAAATAATGACTATTTGTTTTTGGGGACTCAAGTACAGAGTAGACTGGATGATTACGACAAAGATCATCATAGAATACGAACATTTGAAGAAAAAATCAATGCTTTCAAGAATAAAGTAAGTGAGTTCAGTCGCGTTTCTGGAAACACCCATGAAACGGAGAAAAAAATCGCGTTAACCAATACTAAATCAATTGGTAACATAACAAACTCTGAAGCAATTAATAATGGCATGTCACGAAATTTTGATGGTATCAGCGAAAAAGACTCGAAAAAGACGACAAAGACAACCAGCAAGCCTAATAAAGGCTCAAGAAAGAAAATAGATAAAGCCAAAACCAAATCTAAACCCAAAAAGACACCCAAAACCATATCTGAATACAATATTGTGAATCATGCAAGAACGAAAAATATGATGTTGAGTTTACTTAGTGGGAAGAAAACGAAACTGAAAATTACTAATTCAAAGCTCACAAAAAATGACTTGGAAAAGCAAACAGTTTTAGGTGCTAAAGCTGACATAAAAGATTTAGAATTCGGAAGTAAAGGTAGCTTTGCATCTAGTAATGACAGTGTCGATACGGCTTTGGATTACCCAACGTATAATAAACACGAATGGGAATTTGTGTTGAGTTTATTAAGAGAAAACAACATAAACGATACTCAAAATGAAAAAACAGTATTTTACGAGATATATGGAAAGGATTATAATGATACTGGGTTTATCACAAAATTGTCTGAAAATGAGACAACTGGGTTGCCTCTAAAAGAAACCAATAAAGACCATAAAGAAAATGAAATCAACAAAACCGTGTTGTTGTCTCTTTCTCAAATGTACGGAGATCATGATAGAGAAACTGAAAAAAAAGAGCTACGACCAGAACTTGGTCAAGATACAACTTACGAAACCCAAAATTCCAGAGAACTTGACACTTTGCTATCAAAAGAAAAGGTTGTCCGCGATAAATCCAAAAAAATACCTTTGGACGTTGATGAAACAACGCTTAGTCAAGTGGAACCTGTTATCATCACGTCTTCACCAGATCATGTCACGAAATTCCAGGCAACAACACCAGATGCTGCAGATACTGTAATACCTAACACCACGGACGAAGAGTCTTTTGTAAACTTTTCAACACAAGAAAAGATTTCTTTGAACTCGCAGTCTATGGAAGGAAATTCCCAAAAATACGCCCACTTTGCACAAAATACACAAGAGAATTCTATTTTTTTGGACTCAATAGACAGCATGCATGAACGTAGTGGAGATGAACATGATGAGGAGTTTTTTTACACACCTTTGTCATACAACGAAAAGAAAAATACCAATTCTGCACAACAAAAGCACTGTTTGTCCCAAGAACTGGTTGATCGTGTAGAAAGCAGCATTGGTCGGAAGACTCGTCAGGACAGGATGATTAAACTGACACAAACCTCTTTCAATGCTGTTCCAACACTAATATCGCCTCCTAAAAACGAACCATTGAGAAGTCCCTCTGACTCAGCTAGTTCTATCACAGATCAAAAGAGCGGGACAAATCACAAAGTTTTTGAACGGAAAACACCTAAAGTGCAAGTTCCCGCAACAAGAGCAAACTCCCTCATCATAACAGCTCACCCTTCTTTGGACTTGGCTCATTCTAACAATTGGAAATCTTTTCCACCTATTGCGGAAAGTTTGGAGATTGACTACACAAATGCGAATACCATCATACCGGAGTCGCAAGAAGAGCTACTGCATTATAGTCCAAATAAGATCATTGAATCGCCATCTTTGTCATCTTCAAAACATAAGCATCACCAAAAAAGAAACCTTTTGGCTGGTAGAAGCAAGTCATTGACAGGGTCCATCGATCAAAACTCGGCTGACTGGGAAAAACTGTCGCCTAAAGATCTTTCCGAGGCTCTAAAAAGACTGGGTATTCCAACATCCAATTTGAAACGCAAAAAACTGAGTACCAAAAAAAACAACATGCCTGCTCCTCTTTTATCAAGATCAAACTCAGAGTACACAACAGAATATTTGGCAACACTCACTGGTACAACGCCCTTGAATGCAGGAAACATCGCTGACCTCAATGAAACTAATAAGTGCGAAGACGAAACAACCACTCCAAACCCAAAACAGAATTTGCTTTTGCAACTTTCCCAATTATCATACACTACGTATGACGAGTTTTTTGAGGATCTGCTTGAGTTTGTGAGAAAAGATGAGCTTCTACTCGAGATCATTTATACCTACCAAGTGATCAGTTTCCAATGGTTCCTGAACTATCTGCTCGATAAATGTTCTAAGAAAGCAGATTCATCGCCGTCACCTCTCAAATCACATACTGCTTTAAACGCAGCAGAACAAACTGACGTCGATCTTTGCAGTAGGCTAAAAATCATGTTGGAAAACATTGATTCGAAATTGGTGAAAAGATGGGGGGATGATCAAGGTATCTGTTTTGGCAACGACTAGCACTACGATCCAAATCTGGCTTCTCATCTATGTTTTTATAGAATGGCATAACTGTAACACATTTATATAGGCTTTAATTGATAAAAAATTACGTGATTTCACAACTGGAAAAAATAAAGAAAGCGTTTGATCTGGCTGAGCGAACTCGCACGAAAAATCCTGGTCAGGAAGGAACAAATTGATCAGGAAAAAAAAAAAAGAACAAAAAAACAAAAAAAACGAATTAATTCATATGTGCAAACAAAACAGTCTCTTTTTCCATGGTAAGATGCTTGTTGATTAGATAAAGTTTCAAAATATGTCACACTTTCTAACACTCGGCATTACCCCAAAACGCCTATCCACTTCAATTTGTACAAAGGGCCGCGACTGAAACACTGGTCAAAGAGTCAATAATTTGAGAGTACACACTAGCACATTAAAGCTTTTTCATAAAAAACAGTAGCGAGATCAAGTGTATAAACATGGATTCCCGAAGAAGTAGCAGACAGGATCTGAGAGCTCAGCTGGAGAATCTTGAAAAAAACATGGACTCCAAGCTGATCAGAAGATCGACCTCTTTATATGGTTTGGACAAAGACGATCAAGCTTTGAAACCTTCTTCTACTTCCAGTTCTGCAGAGAAATCATCTTTATCCAACAGAAATAAAAACAACCCATTGAGAAACTCCATTCACCATGTAAATGACAGAGAGCCTGAAAACTTCAAGTTCATGAAAGATTTGAGTGACAATTTGCTTTTGCAGTGCAGAAAGCTTCAAACGGAACTAGATCAAGCCAAAAAACAGGTTACGAATTTGGAGTTGCAAAACCAGCACCTTACTTTAACCAAAGACACTTTGGATTCGCATAATTTAGAACTGACAAATGAGCTTTCGAGCTTGCAAGATGAACTGCGTGAGTCTAGCAAAACTACTAACGTGAATGTTAATGATCAAAACAACGTTGTTTTGTCACAGTTCAACTACAAAAACTTGGTTAACAACAGCGTAGACAGAATATCAAAAGAGGACTTGCTAAAATTCATTTCTTCCAGGTTCAATTTAAGAGCTATCCCTTACGCTGAATATGAGAATCTGATAAAACCCATGAATGAACAACATTTACAAGCAGAAGCAGCTAAACTGGGGTTTGTGGCAATGCCAAGACAGAACTTTGATCTGATCAAAGCAAAGTCCGAGTCTCCTGATGAAAAAACCATTACATCGGCAGCAAGTAAGATGGGATTGACCCTTGTGAGAAGCAAAGAATTGCATAACTTGAAAAATCCCTCTAAGCATGATTTGGAAAAAAAAATTAAAAAATTAGGATTTGTTATGATTCCTGAAAACTCGACTACAGGCAACACAAGTGAAACTAATTTGTCACAAGTTTTTTCAAATGGAACACACAATACAAGTAGTATGAGTCTTCAGTCTGCAACATCATCGCCAATGACATCAAAATTTGCTCCTTCTTCTAAAGTTTCTGCCAGCAGAGAGTTTTTTGAGCAAGTCATCAGAGAGGAAAACAAAAAAGACGTTGTTTTGGAAAGTGGGAGATCTTTGGGTTTTGTTCGTTTGAGCACAGATCAGTACAAAAAATTGTTAGAAGGCCAAAAAGAGCATGTATTGACTAAATCTGATATTTATGCTGGTGCAAAAGATTATCAACTAACAGTTTTACCAAATGAAGAGTATAAGGCTTTGCTTAGAAAAAAAAACTACACTGACTCGCTTTCTTTTGATGATATCAATGAGTTTGCCAAAAGATTGCAGCTTAAATTGATACCACTAACATCAAATGATCCGAGTGTAGAGAGCTCAAGAAGAAGTTCTTCTCAACTAAGCCATTTTACAAATAATCACACTCATTCTATGCTGTCTCCAGGTCCTTTTACAAGCAGGTCCAAAAATTACTCAACTGATTCTTTGCTGTCCTCCACAGATTTTCACGATCCCCGTGCCTCCGTAGATTCTGCTCTTCTTTTGAACAAAACTAGACAAACGCCCAACAAGAACGTGGGCAAAGGAGTCTCCAAAGACGACCATCATGATGAGAAGATAGATAACGGCAACTCTGAACCTTCTCGCGAGATGATTAGCAAGTCCGATAAAGTGGATGATTATGAATCTTCTTTTTCAGACAGACGCACAAGTGTACCTGAAATGACGCTCGATCAATTGGCTGAAACATGTAAGTCGAAAGGTTGTGTGCTGTTGGAAAAAGAAGAATATAAGGCATTGAAAAAACCGCCCACCATTGAGTACTTAAAAGAACATGTTGCCAAAAATAACTTGAAGTTGCTTACACCTGAAGAAATTTCCAAATTGCAAAGCAAAGATCACTTACAAGAATTGCTTGAAGACAAGTATAAAGTTGTTAGCAAAGAGGAACTACAAAAATTGCAGCAACCAACACCTGTTTCACTGGAATCTGTTAAAGAATTTGTCAATTCAAAAGACTTGAAAATACTTTCCATAAAAGAGTTTGAAACTTTGCAAAGCAACGCAACGAAGCCAGAAGTGAAGGAAAAGTGCTTGCAAGATTTTGCAGTTCAGGATGTTAAACAGTATTTAGAAACCGCGGATGATTGCACCATCATGAAAAAATCTGACTATAACGAGTTAATGCATCCTAAGCCGCTTTCTTTGAATGAATGGGTTGAAAAATTACAAACCCAGTTTCCAAACCAATTGGTGATTGAGAAATCCAAACTTGAAGAATTGAACAATAAGCAATTGTCCTTGGATGAGTTGAAACAGAACTTGTCTTTGATGGGTTACACTGCTGTTTCAGAAGAAGAGCTTTCTAGTTTGAAAACTGAAATAGCTGATTTATTAAAGCCGCTACCACTAGAAGATTTACAAACCATTGCTTCCACAAAGTATGGCTACTCTTTGATATCAGAAGATGCATTGACTGAGCTGCAAAAAGAAAAACCCATCACTGAAAAGGAATTGCAAGCGCATGCACCTCGCATGGGATTGGTGGTTCTAAAACAGGAGGAGCACGAGCTTTTGAAATCTGCTGTTGAAACTAGCAGAAAATATGAGAATATGGAAACTCGGACTTTGCAAACCATAGCTGAGTCGAAAGGTTTTCAATTAGTTCCTGAAGAAGAGTTGAAAGAAGTGCAAATTATGGCGGAGAAGGCCAAAAATCTTTCCGCTGAGAAGAGTCTTTCGAAAACTGAGCTGATGAAACAAGCTTCCCAGAATGGCTTTTCAATGATTCCTCAGGCCGAGCTGAAAGAAATGGAAACGAAAATTAGTAATTCAAAAATTACTCTGGGAAATTTGCAAAGTCAATGTGAAAAACTGGACTGCGTCGCACTTCCAAAAGGCGAATTTGAAGAACTGCAAGTTCAATTGAAAAACACTAAGGAATTTGATTTGGAGAAAGAAGCCGAAAAACAGGGAATGGTTTTGTTATCCAGTGAAGACTATGCAGCCACTAAAAAATACTCTCAGTTCCCAACAGACCACGAGTTGGAGCTTGGAAAACAGGGTTTGATAGATGAGCAACCCCTTCCAAATGATACAAGTGGCAAAAATGAGCAAAATCAAAGTGTTTTAAACGGGAACTCTGGCAACTGCAATTCTCAAGAGAAAGCTATGAAAAGCTCAACTTTGAATGACGATCAAGACATGAGACCAAGTAAGGAACTTTTGCAGAAAGAAGCTTCAAAGTTAAGTATGATTGTTGTTCCCGAGCACGAATTTGCGTCTTCAAAGGAATCTGTCTCTGAACGCGGCCCCCGCCAGTACAATATCCACGAAGAGGCAGAGAAATTGGGTTTGATATTGCTGTCTCAAGAAAATTATATGACAATAATGAAAGAGCTTGATGAGTTAAATAAGCAAGCCAAACGCACAGTCGATATCAGAAAAGAGGCCGAAAAGCAAGGCTTTGCTGTGCTTAAACAAAAAGAATTTGAGTCTTTGCAGCAATCGGTTTCTAGCATGTCCAAAAAAAATGAAGAAAGCGCTCCGACCGTGACAAAGGTTGAGCAAGATGCAAAAAAATTGGGACTAGTTACAATGAACAAGTCTGAATTTGAGTCATTGAAAGAAGCCATTGTTGAAGCTCAGCAAATTTCAAACAGTGAAGTTGAACACAGCAAACCTAATATAGAAGAAGAGGCTAGAAAACAAGGATTGATTGTTTTGACAAAATCAGACTTTGAAGTTTTGAAACAGACTGTTGAGGAGGCTCAAAACGCTGTCAAGTTTCAAATTCCAAGTGATGCTTCGAGGTCAGTTATCAAAGAAGTGGCTTTGAAGCAGGGCTTGATTGTCATGACCAAAGCAGAATTTGACTCATTGAAGGAGCTTTTGGCAGAGGCCGAGAATACTCAAGAAATTGCTGACGAAAATAAAATAACCGGGACAAAAGAAACAAGTAGCACGAGCAATGTCACCCATGCCACAATTGAGGACGAGGCTTCAAAATTGGGTTTGGTTGTTCTTTCTCAAAAGGAATTAAATGAGTTGAAAACACAAACTGAAAATTCAACCGCTTTAAAGCAGATACCTTTGGCTTCTTATGATATATATGAAGAGGCCAAAAAGCGGAATTTACTGGTCTTGAATCAATCCGAATTTGACTTTATGCAAAAACAGATTAAAGATGGAAGCAAGAGCAATGATCTTGAGCAGTCAACAAAAGTTGAAACTTCTAATATTGAAACTCTGCATCCAGGAAGTGCTGTGGGTTCTGAACCAGCAAAACACTCAACAGAAGGCAAAACTTCTAATAATGAACCTCTGCATAAGGTAAGTGTTGTGGATTCTTCTCCAGCAAAGCACTCAACAGAAGGTGAAAATTCTAATATTAAAACTTTGCATCCAGGAAGTGCACTGGGTACTGCACCAGCAAAACACTTAACAGAAGGTGAAACTTCTACTGCCAATACGTTGCATCCAGGAAGTGTTGTGGATTCTTCTCCAGCAAAACACTCAACAGAAGGTGATACTTCTCATAATGAACCTCTGCATCAGGTAAGTGCCGTGGGTTCTTCTCCAGCAAAACACCCAACAGAAATGGACCCTACGGTATCTGTAAACAAGCAAGCAGCACCGGAATCCAGTACTTCACTTGAGGCATCAGTTAGCAAGCATGTAGTAAATGCTTTCAATGGTGAACCTGAGGTAACTGCTCACAAGCAAAGGGCACTGTCTCCAAATGCTTCACCTGACGCAGTTGCAAACACGCATGATAGATTATCTGACCATCACAAAGTAGTCAATTCTTCTAGTAGCAAACCAACATTGCTCAATGACAGTTTGGCGGTTAGCAAACTTAAAGAACATGCCATGCACATGGATTCAAGCTTTTTGGAACCGGAGATTTCCCAAATTGAAGATGAGTCTTTTCATAGTGCTGCGGAGCACTTAGGACTTAAGAAAGATTTAGTCCAAACCAAGCATTGCTTTGACAAATCTGAACAAGGTAAACAAGAAATTGACAAAGACGAACCCCAAGCAGATGAAAGTAGGAACGGTGGGCAAAACGACTGGGATTTATCTGTAATTAGTGAGACTGCTAAAAAACATGATCTGGTCTTGTTATCTAAAGTTAAATACAGGAAATTACTGGCTTCAAGCAAAGCAAACAACCAAGATTTTAGTTTTGATGACGATTTCGAAAACACAAAAAGAACTATTGAAAGTGAAGAGGGTAGCGAACATGCAAATTTTGAAGGCAATACTAATGTCATCGGGCAAGTCCCTTCAGCAGCTCAAGATGTACCTGTTCAAGCAGAGAATAGCTACCAGAGACTTGAAAAAGGAACAATTCAAACGGATGATCTGAATGAGCCAGTTGGTATCGAACAACCTGCACAGGCAGTTCTGAACAAAAACATTATAACAGAAAGGGCAAAAGAGTTTGGTTTGATTGCAATTGAAGAATCTCAGTTCAATGAAATTACGAATCAATTGGCCTCGCAAGAGTTGTCTCCCGAAGAGATCGTGATGAAAGCGCGTGAGTATGGGTTCGTGTCTATTGAGCATGACCAGTTTGCAGAGATCAAAGAAGAGTTGGAAAATCCACATCTAAGCAAAGAGCAATTGGCCCGCATTGCGTTGGAACAACATAATTTAGTTTTGATTGACAAGAATGAGTACAGAGAATTGAAAAGATCTGATGTGAATGATTACAAAAACCAGCAACCTCAAAGAAGAAGTTTCAGTGGAAGTGTTCCTTCGTCGCCAAGCGTAGGTCAAAATCCAGCAAACAGAACCAACAGTTTAATCAAGGTACACCAACCAATAAGGCAAGTATCTTTGTCAAACCCAACCGCGCACCAGCGTCAAAGCAGTATAAGCTCTTTGCATCCACCACAACTAGGATCTTCAACTTCTCAACCTTCTCAAGTGAACGAAAATAACAGTTCTGTCTTTGTTCCTACTTTACCAGCGCCAGGTTCATTTAGAAACAAGTCTAACAGAACTAACACTTCAGTTAGTCATAATTTTAAAGAAGAAGCTAAAAAGAATGGATTTTTGTGTTTGCCAGAAAGCTGCTACATTGCACCATCTTTTGCAGGCACAACAACCATTTCACCATCGCAAGATTTTTCAAATGAAGACCATCAGATTGACAGTGAAAGAGTTGTTGTTCTTCCAAAGGAGCATTATACCGCATTATTGGAAAGTTACACTAACGCACAAACTAATATGATCAATGATTCTTCATCGCACAGAAAACGTAGTGGAAATGAGTCTGGTGGGTCTGTATCTCGCACACATCAAGCCCATGACGTTTCGAATGTCACAAGAGATGATGTTTCGTTGAAATCCAATGCTTCATTAACAGATTATAACGTCATTGCAGCTTTGACACAGACGGTTATTGGGGAATATTTGTACAAATATTATCCAAAATTTGGAATTTTGACAAAAGTCAGACATGAAAGATATTTTTGGATTCATCCATACACAATGACGTTGTACTGGTCTCATAGCAATCCTTCGATGAGCAGCAATGTTTCGTCTTATGGGTATGACGACAAAACCAAAGGATGTGCTATTGTTGATGTTTTGACAGTGGAAGATTCAAATCCATATCCTCCTGGACTTTACCACAAATCTATCATTATCAGAACAGATCATCATAAGACCAAAGAAATTAAAATCACTTGTCCTACAAGGTCGAGACATAATATCTGGTACAACTCTTTGAAATATTTAGTGGAAAACAATAACGTGAGCAGTGCTAACGCAAGTAGTGGATTTAAACAGGTTTCTACACAAGTGGTGAAAAACACCTCTGCTCACCCTAATCGTCAAGCTCAATCCGGACATTCCATAAGTGGAGCTCAAGAGCACGTTGGTCGGCATTCTTCGTCTTACAACAGACCAGTTTCTGATTCAAACGAGCAAAATTCCTATTTTTTTGTGAAAAGTCTGGCAGATGAAAATAGCAATAATAACAACACCCGCTCAACCTCATCAAACAAAAAAAGAGCAGTGAGCTCTAATAAACAACAATCGCGTTCGGCTAGTTTTTTGTCTAAAACTTTTGGAAGAAGTTAGTTTCGCTAATTTACCTATGTTTGCGACTTTTCATTAGCAAGCGAATGTCTGTTTTTTAGTTAAATTTATCAATTAATTAATTTATAACAATAAAAGTTGAATATCATAATTCCGAGCAACTTCAGTGTATCTCCGTTGTTTTTTCTTTGTGCAAATCTTAAGAAAGACCATCTGCTTTTGTGATTAAGCATCTGGTTTCCTTGTGTCACTTATCCAATAAACTTGATAAGAACATGACTGGCTACCTGAATAACTCTATCAAATTTCTTATTTTGCCTGATAAGAAAGACCGAATCTCATCAAAAGTGATTGCATTATCTTTCGGGAGTTCCGCAGGCTCCATAAAGGAGATCCCCGACAGTTTGTTTGTTTCTTTCTTGCTGTGGAAAAATTAAAGCTAATTTTTTTCAAATTCTACTTCTACGCAGTTTCCCGAACAAAACAAAAGCTAAAATCTTGAAAAAAAAAGTCACAAGCTTTTTCTGGCGGCCTTTTGAAAAACACACACACACACGCACACACACGAATAAATTTAGATCTGCGATAAGCGAATTGGACCTTTTGAAGCTTCAGAGGACAAAAAAAAAAAAAAAAGAGACTGTAAATCTTGATAAGTAATCTCAAATGAGATGCGTTAAAAGGTGAAATTCCCAAAGCATAGGCACACATATTTACTTATTTATATATAAAGCACTTCTGACAATTTCCACTGTTAACAACCAACTGCCAAGTTCTCAATCTTGTATTTGTGGGAAGTTACAAAAAAACATCCTAAAAACCAAAAACCCCAGTCTATCGCTAATAAAACCTCCACTATTCATCTCACCAAAAAGAAAAAAATGCTTGGTGAAAAAAATGATGATGACGGTTACAAACCAATCAACGTGTCCGATTTGAAAAACAAACATACGGCAAAAAGCAGATCAAAAACCAGATTTTTGAAATGGGCTCTTATCTCTGCTATTGCGATTTATGTCGCTCTATTCAAACTACCACTTTTCCTGTCACTTATTTCTTTTGCCAAGGAAACCAAGACGCCATCTCAAACCAGCATTGATGTCTCTGCTTTATTGCTAAACATTTTGAAATCATCAAATTACGCTGGAGACTGGAGCAAAATTTACACAGCTCATCCTCACTTGGCTGGTCAAGGATTGGATTTGGTTGAATTTACCCAAAACAAATTTGCAGAATACGGGTTAGCTTCTTGGAACGAAACCTACGAAGTCTATATGAACTTGCCTGTTGAAAACTCCTTGTCTTTGTTGGAAGTACCATTTTCTGGTGATGCCGCCAAAGCTGGTGTTCGTTATTTGAACTCTTCTGAACCAAAAGTTGTCTACGAAGCTTCTTTGATCGAAGACCCATTGAAAGAAGACCCAACAACTATTGGGGATGATTTGACTCCTGCTTTCCACGGTTATTCCGCTTCTGGGAATGTCACTGCCGAATACCTTTACGTCAACTATGGTACCAAAAGTGATTTTAAAACTTTAGGAGAACTTGGAGTTGATTTTACAGACAAGATTTGTATTGTTAAATATGGTGGTATTTTTAGAGGTTTGAAAGTTAAATTTGCACAAGAAGCTGGATGTAGCGGGGTCATCATATACAGTGACCCAGGTGATGACTACTTCAAAGAAGCTGACGGCTACAAGCCATATCCAAAGGGGCCTGCCAGAAACCCATCATCCATTCAAAGAGGCTCTGTTCAATTTCTGAGCCAAGTTCCAGGGGACCCAACAACCCCAGGGAAACCATCTATTCCAGGTGCCAAAAGAACTGATCCTTACAAGTCTATTCCAAAAATTCCAAGTTTACCAATGTCTTTCAGATCGGTGTTGCCAATCTTGGAAAAGTTGAATGGACACGGGATTGCATGTTCTGACATTCCTGACTCGACGTGGTGCACTTCTGGAGGATTGTCCAGTTTTGACTACTCCACGGGTCCTAACCCTTCATACCAGTTGAACTTGTACAACAATCAGTCATACGACATCAGACCTATTTACAATGTTTATGGTAACTTGACTGGGACCGGTTCTGAGTTAGGCTACATTTTGATTGGGAATCATAGGGATGGATGGGCTGGATCTGCTTCTGATCCAAACTCAGGATCCGCAGTTTTGCTGGAAGTTGCTAGAGCTTTGCATGAAATCACATTGACCACTGGCTGGAGACCTTCTAGAGATATTGTTTTCGCTTCGTGGGATGGTGAAGAATATGGATTGTTAGGGTCCACTGAATTTGGAGAACTTCACAGCAAAGATTTGAAAGGTCACTGTATTGCTTACCTTAATGTTGATGTTGCTGTTGGTGGTACCAAATTGAATGTTCAATCGTCTCCTTCTTTGAACAAATTGCTAAGAGAAAGCATGAAATCAGTTACTTATGAAGAAGCTGATTCTGAAACCAGTTTGTTTGACGATTTTTTTAGCAGAAACGAAAAAATTGGCATTTTAGGTTCTGGTTCCGATTACACCGTGTTTTTGGAACATTTGGGTATTCCATCTGTTGACATGGGTTTCACCTCAGGCCCAGAAGACCCAGTTTACCATTATCACTCAAACTACGACTCCTACCACTGGATGTCCACTATGCAAGATCCTGGATTTGTTTACCACAACAGATTAGCTCAATTGCTGGGTACTTCCTTGGTCAAGTTGAGTGAAAGAAGAGTTTTGAATATGTATTTTGAAGAGTATGCAACGGAGATGATTGGCTACTTCCAAGAGTTGACCTCCAAGATCCCAATTTCTTGGTTGACCTACGCGCCTCCAAAGTCGGAAAAAACTTTGGCTTTATTGATTTCTGAGACAAAGGAGGTGTTTGATGGGTTCCACAACTATACCATCACAATGGACACAAGAACTGATTCTTTACAATTCAGTGCCGACAACCCAGATTCAGTACCATTTTGGAAAAGATTTGGTTTGAAATGGAGAATCTTGGGGCAAAATATGAGAATTCAATTTTTCGAAAGACTGTTTATTTACAAAAAAGGTTTGACTGGAAGAAAATGGTACAAACACATTGTTTATGCAGCTGGGAAAGACACTGGGTACGAAGGCTTTGCATTCCCTGGTTTGAAAGAAGCTTTGGATGATCAAGATGTTGCTGAATTCTACAAATGGACCAAGATTATCAAAAAAATATTGGGTCACAAAGCTAAAAAAGCAGAAGAGGATGAGATGAGTTCTTGTCATATGGCTTAGGGTATTTTTTTTGTTTTTTTTGTAACTATTCAACTTTTTTTTTCTATGTAGTATAATTTTTTTTACCTCTTATGTGTTCTTCATTTTGTATTTGTTTAACATTAATTTTGCGTCTTTTAATGTTTACTTTTTGGTAAACTATTCTAAAGTTTTTATTTTTTCTTTTGACAGAGCTAACTGGGCTAGCCTACATTTTCTTTTCCTAAAAAATAAACAAGATAACACGTGAACTTTATGGAAAGTGCAATATCAAAATGTAACCTTTTTAAAAGAGAACATGATTTTTAAAAATTTAGAGAAACATATCATTTTTGAAAGTCAATGGCACCCCACGTCTAGGCAGCAGTTCATTTTGAGCAAAATCTTTTTTTTTTTCGATTTTCTTACATAAATACGTTTCTTCAATGATAGTAATATAATAAATAATGCATATAATCCTAAAGTATATATGACTCTGTTTTTTTCTTTTTTCTTTTTGATAAGTTGGTTTTCCTATAATATCTTGAAACTAAAAGCTTCTGTTGTTTCCCTTCAAACTACCAACTTTCATTCAATTTTTTAATTGTTTTCACATTGGCAAAGTTGTTATGATGAACACGTTTACTTGATCTTAGATGGGAAGATGAACGCAAAGTAGTAGGCGAAGCAGAAGCAAAACTTTTTGTACCATGTGTTTGTTCTTGTTTTTTCAAAATATCGTTTTGGGAATTCCCATTTGACAGTGTTCCTGCAGCCAAATAGACTTTGATATCTTCATCATCTCCATGTTTGAAAAGACATCTGTTCCCGTATTTGCAATACCCGTATTTGATCCAAGAAGAACAATGCTTGGTTCTATAGTTGTCCGTCACATCTTTTAGTTTCAACTCAGACAACCCATGTGCAAACTGACACTTGTTCCCATATCTGCATTTACCAGTGGTGACAAAACTTTCACACAACTCAGTTTTGTAAAGAGATTTGTTGATTTTGTTTATTTCCAGTTTTCTTTGTGGATTGGCTCTAGCATGTTTTGGTGAGCGCGGAGCTGCTGGAACAGAGACTGGATGTTGATGTTGATGTTGATGTTGATGTTGATTTTGATTTTGGTTTATGTTGTTTGTATTGCGGGAACTTTCTTGCACTTTCTTCTGTTGCTCTAAAAATCTCAAAAACTCTTGAGCCTCTTGCAACTTTTTTTGTGCCAAGGCAACTTCACTATCAATGCTGACTGGAGACAAAAGTTGGTTGCTTTGTTCAACATTAATATTTGATGTGGACAAAACACTCACTGGATACTGTGGAGGGGTGATAGAACCATTATCACTACTTTGGTAAACGTAATGGTTGTTTCCTGCGGCTGAGGATTGTTGTGAGGTTGGTGCCACAAATGTGTTAAAATTCAATGGTTTTTTGTTGGATTCTTTTTGGTACTCAACGTTGACAAAAGGAATCGAAGAGTAAACACTGCCTCTGTTGTAAGTGTTCATTGAGTCGTAGTAGCTGGTTTGATCAAGTGATGCTGTGGCTGGAAGCGATGAGTAGGCAGTGTTGAGAGTTGGATTAGTTTGGTGCTCATAGTTGTACTGGTTTTGTTGTTGAGAAACTTTTTGTTGGTGCAATTCTTGCGAATATATGCTTTTAGCGGTTTGTGTTTCAGATGAGCTCAAATTCAGTTTGGTAAACGAGTCAATATATTCATCTTCCAAAAGATTGGACAAGTAGTAGTTTTCAACTTCCTTTAATCTGAAATTGTAATCTTCCATGTCTTTTGAAAAAATAGATGAAGTTGTTGTGGTTGAAAGATTAGAATCTGTGGAAGAATATCTATTGATAAATGATTGCTGTGGAATACCGTTGCATTCGCCAAATTGTCTTGTACCACTAGACATCAATTTGTTGCTTTAATTTTGAGGGGCTCCTTTGCTTCTTTATTTTGTAGATGAATGAATGATGTAGGAATCATAGTTGCAAAACGATTGAATGTTCAAAATGACAAATCATATTTATACAAAAAAAAAAAAAAAGAAATCTCTTGATGAAAAACCGGTTGCATCAGGAATAGGGTGCATCTCTGAATCACCGGGAAAAAAATAAAAAAACTGAAATAAAATAAAGTAATAAGTCATTATAGGTGATAAGAACAGATTTGGGAAAGAAAAAATTGAAAATAATACACACACTGAAAATATGTGTAAATCACCATAGCGGGAAAAAAGCCAAATAAAATAAAATAAAATAAAATAATTTTGCATAATGCACCTGATAAAGTGATGCTAATTATTGAATGTAAACGAAAGAGCTTTATTATTAGAAGCATAAGACACACTTGTGTTGTGCTAAAAGCTTGCTTAAGCTTGCTTAAGCATGCCAAAGATCTTATAGATAGCATCTCAAGAACAAAAAAGGGTGGAGATTGGTGATTACAGAGAGACTTGAACAGCTATTATATGTGCACAGAAGCATTGTTGATCCTGTTTCAGAGTAACCTTTTGTTCCGTCTCAAACTGATCAAATATATATTAAACACACACACACACACACACACACACACACCCCCATTGAGAGAAGCGCTAGGTATCAGATGAAAACATATTTAAAATTTGCTTGGCTTTGAACTGGATGCTAACATTAAAAGAATGGAGAGCAATTTTGTTCCAGTTTTCGAGCTATTTTTATCCAAACACACACCTGGTTTTCAAGACGAACATGGCTTGTTGAATTGCTGAGTGTGCGATTAAGCGAGGGTAATTGAAAACAACTTGCGCATATGAAA
Organism: Hanseniaspora vineae; assembly: GCA_000585475.3. Classification (NCBI taxonomy): domain Eukaryota; kingdom Fungi; phylum Ascomycota; class Saccharomycetes; order Saccharomycodales; family Saccharomycodaceae; genus Hanseniaspora; species Hanseniaspora vineae. Next base: position 70,198 of record JFAV03000047.1, on the reverse strand, counting down.
CCTTGGAGATAGAACTCACACAGATTCAAAGTGTAGTGGATCGATGATTTGGGGAAAGGGAAAGGAAGGGGGGTGCAAAATAATCTTTACGAACAAAAGCAATAAAGAATTCTTTTTCTTGTTTTTTTTCTTTTCACGGTACCATAAATTTACGGTGTGCGATTCACTAATTAGTTGTAACGCTGTGCCATTCACTGTTGTAACGGTGTGCTTCACCAGATATTTCTTTGGGATTTGGTGAGAAAAATGTGTTGTTGTACTTTTTACATGAATAACTTGTAGTGAAAAGCCGTAAATCATGCCTTCAAAAAAAAAAAAAAAGTTGCACCTGAATACTCACAAACCTATGCGGGAAGCTTGTTTGGTTTTTTTTTTTTTTTTTTATTTGTGCACAAACTACATAATCCTTCAATTAATCATTACAAAATTGACACCCCCCTCCGCCCCCCTTTCCTCCCAAATGAAAAAATAATAATAAAAAAATAAAATAAAAATGAAAACAATAGGAAAGCCATGTGAGCATATTTAAACTTTGTCTCGTTGGAAGATCGAGTAATAACCGAGCATTTAATATATAGCTCAGGTCCGAAAAAGCTTATTATACCGAACTGTATGTTTCGGGCTAAAAGTAAGATTTCGGCTTCCAGTGAATGTTGAAAAAAAAAAAAAAATAGTCCTTCGGTGTTGTGGTGTGTTCGGACAAAATATTGATCCTTTTGGTGTCTGTGTAACTTTCAGCATCAAAAATTTTTGAAATTAGTACAGAAAAAAAATGAAGTGACTGTTCTTTAAATTACGTATTAAGCTTCACAGAACCACGCTAGAGAAAGAAGACACAAAGCAAGCAAACAAGCAAGCAAACAAGCAAGCAAGCAACCGTTACGAAAACAAAAAAAAAAAAAAAGCTCAATTATTTTTGTGGCTAAGCAGAGTTTCTTCTTTTTTGTTTTTGTTTTTTTTTCTTTTTGCCAGAGATAGTACCTTTTTTCCAAATTTTTTTGTTAAAGCATTTCCACGATGGACTACAAAGAAGAACAAACACAAGAATTGGAAGTTTTGGAAAGCATTTATCCTGATGAACTAGAGATCACTAAATTTGAGTATCCTAAAATTGAATTCTTGATCAAAAAATTACCGCTTGAGTTTATTCCAAAAGATTCTTCGAGTTTCACTGTTGATTCCATCAACCAAAACCATTTTCTAAACATATCCTTTCACTACCCTGAACAATATCCTGATGTTCTACCTGAGATCAAAGTTGAAGCTGTGAGATTGGCCAAGAAGTTGCGCAGACACCGTGCTCATGATGACGATGAATACGACAACGATGAGTACGATGAGTACGATGAAGATGATTATGATGAAGGTGAAGATGATGACGGAGAAGACGATAATGATGACGACGGAGAAGACGATGACGAGATCCAATATGACGACCACGGGAATCCTATTGCATCCAAACTGGCAGATCTTCCAAGTCAAATTGATCTACAAAACAGCGAATTCCTAAATACGCTTATCAAAGAAAAACTGCCTCAACAGTTGGAAGAAGATATGCTGATTGGGATTCCAATGATTTTCAACATTGTTACTATTTTAAAAGAAGAGTGTGAGCAATATTTGACAGAAACTTTAGCCGTTAAAGAATTGGAAGATGAAATGAAAACCAAGGCAAAAGAAGCAGAAGAACAGAAAAAATTTCAAGGTACCAAAGTCACTCCAGAGAGTTTCAAAGCTTGGAGACTGAAATTTAGAAAAGAAATGGGCATTGATGTTAGAGATGATAAAAGAAAGGAAGATCTACATAAAAACAAACTGAGCGGGAAACAAATTTTCGAGCAAGGTTTGGCTGGGGCAGACGACGATGAAGAAAACACTGAAGATGCTCTTCCGACTGAGGAGTAGTCTTGTATAGGCAATCTATGTATTTTTGTCAATGTACACTATTTTATAAAATCTTAACCAAAGAACTTGTGCCAATAGCTTGGACATTGAAGGAGACTTGATTTCTTGAACGTCTTCAAAAAATGCAATTTTATAAGCTAGGTAAAAAAAAAAAAAAAAGTTATGCTATATAATATACATCATCATGTTTTCAAAGTGAACAGCTGAAAATCCGAATTTTTTTCGGAATGGTGGGTTTATTAAATTAGAACTTGGTTTTGGAAAAAGATAACAAATCAGCAAACATATCGTTGTTATTGTTGTTGGAAGTCGTAGTAGAACTCGAAGCACTATTAGAGGTTCCAAAAATGTTTGCGCTCAAAGGTGGGTTAGCTGGAGTTGGACTGCTATCTCCTTGGAAATCACCAAACTCATCGTCATCGTCGTCAGCAAGTCCGTTGTTGACATCATCAGCCCACACATTTTTGAAACCAGTGTTATTGTTGGTTGTAGTGGTGGTAGTTGTAGCGGTAGCTGTAGAAGCAGGTGGTGCTGCAACAGGTTCAGAATCGAAATCTAGTAAATCCACCACAGGTTCCTGGGATGATTGATTCAACTGTTGTTTTCTTTTTTCCTCAGACTCTTTGATCTGTTGTTTCAAATTTTCTCTTCTTTGTCTTCTTTGTTCATCAACTATAGATCTTTGTCTTGTTGGTTTTTTTTGTTGTGACTGAGTGGCATATGTGGAAGCACTGCTATTGTTATTAATGTAGTAATCTTCTGTATCTGGGTAGGTTCCGTTGGCATTAGTTTCGTCGTCATCGTCGTCTTGACCACGACTGTTTTCAGTAGTGTAATCGTATAAATCGCTGTCATCATAAGACCCGTAAACGTCTCTTGCCCCATATGGCTGAGAGCTTGCCGAGGATGGTGTTCCAGGCAATCCACTAGTAGAAGCCATTGATTGCATGATCTTGGTGTTATTTTTCTTGGTTTTCAATCTTTCATTTTTCAAATATTGTGCATCATCTAGATACTGCAAAATGTTTTCGTTTTTCTTGTATATCCCACGTTCGTGAATTTCCATTTTCCCATCTGCAGAGAACTCAATTTTAAATTTAGGTAATTGATTTTTAAAAATGTGTTGGTGAGTATGCAAACATTTCAACACTTGATCCAGTTCTTGTCTTGTTTCCACGTTCAACAACAAAAATTCAATAACAATCAAACATTTAAGAACAACTCTCCATTCACTCCCATAATTGACATATTGTTTTCTAGCCTTTTCATAAAAATTTTTCGGTCTAACAGCCATGTGGTCAACAAGTCTTTTCAAAACGTATTCAGTGATCAAGTACATTGGAACTTGAAATCTATTTCTCAGGATTTTTTGTAAATGTTTTGGTGTAGGACCCCATGGATCTGTATTTGTTGCTCTTCTAACATCAATCTGGTATGGTTCATATTGCACAATCATATTTTGTGCAAATCTGGCAGCATTCCGAATATCGTGAACACCCAAATTGCTCAATTTCTTACTTAACCCTTCCATGTTTTTATGCTGGTTATGTTTTTTACACGGTTTGTTTTGTTACCTAGTGATGTGGTAGTTTTATTTTTGTTGTTGATATTATGGAGAAGAAGTGGAAGTAGTCCAATATCTTATCAAAAACTTATCAATGGTGGCATTTTTTTATTTTTTTTTTTTTTCCCAACTATAAGTTTTGATTTTAAATTTGGAATTTTGTTTGCGTGTTTTTTTTTTTTCCAACTTGTTTGAGGTATTATTTGTAAGCGTGACAAACTATTGGATTAAATTAAGTGAGGGGTGGGGGTTGGGAATGGGTCATGTGATATAAACATGGTGAATTTCCCACAAAAAGCTATTCCCAACCAAAAATAAAATCAATTGATTAAGCATAGAGATTTCAAAAACAACAAGATAGATCGTGAAGCAAAAGGAACTGAAACCTTTATTGTTAAGCTATATATTTTGGATAGTTGATATACATATATATATATATATATGTGGTTAATGAAGTGAAAAAGAGCTAAGCATAAATACTAGAAATCTCTTACAATTGACCACAAGATTCAATTTTAACAACAGCACTTGGTCTACCACTACCACTACCGTAAGATTCGATTTTTTTAACCAAATCGAAAGAAGCTTGATCAGCAACTTCACCGAAAACACAATGTTTACCATCCAACCAAGTCAATGGAGCAGCAGTAGTAATGAAAAATTGAGATCCATTGGTGTTTGGACCAGCATTAGCCATACTCAACAAACCTGGTTTGGTATGTTTTTTAGTAAAGTTTTCATCTGGGAATTTAGCACCGTAAATGGATTTACCACCAGTACCGTTGAAGTTGGTGAAATCACCACCTTGACACATGAAATCTGGAATGACTCTGTGGAAAATAGATCCAGCATAACCGAAACCTTTTTCCCCAGTACACAAAGCTCTGAAGTTGGCAGCGGTTTTTGGAACAACATCGTCGTACAAGTTGAAGGTAATTCTACCCAATGGTTTACCAGCAACGGACATATCGAAATAGACTTGAGACATTTTGTGTGTGTGTGTGTGTGTGTGATTACGTGTTCTTGATATTAAACGTGGTTTTTTTATGTGGGTTTCTTGTAATAAGAAAAAGAGACAGAAGAATGTTTAAATTGCTACTCTACTTATATACTCCAAGGGGGTAAACACGTTTCTGGAGAACAACATGAAACACCTACACTCCATGCTAAACCCTAAAATAACAGAACGTGGACGTGCTGAAATAAAGGGTCAATTGGGCAAATAATTGATTGACACATGGAGGTTAAGTTGTCATTTGGTGTCAATTACATATACGATGATGATACATGTATATATGTATATATATATATGTTTAAAACCTTCACCAAACGTGATTTACCCTGTTCCAACTGATGGTTCTTGTATGTATTCGTTGGGAACTTCGAACTTAACAGAACAAATTAGAATTACTGTTTCTTTTTTTCTCTCTCTTTTTTTCTCTCTCTCTCTCTCTCTCTCTCCAAAGTTCAAGGGAAAGGTACTTTTTTTCTTTTTTGGCAAAAGTGTTGATAGTATTGGGCTTGTAATAACATTAACTGTGATAATACGCAGAGTAAAAAAAAATAGAGCTTTTATAAAAAATAGTGGAATTGGAAGTAGAATTAACAATAATGGCTATTAATAGAAAATTTACGTAAAGATAATAATACAATAAAGAGTTAGTAAGGACATTTTGTTCTTTTTTTTTTTTTAAAAAAATTTAGGACATTTTACAATTAGTAAGAATTAAACAAAGTAAACGGAAAAGAATTAAGAAATTAGAAAAAGAAAAAGAAAAAGGGGACATTTTACTTGGTCTAAAGCCATGAGTCATGTGATTTGAATGCCATAACAATATTTAGTTTTTCTACTCATAACTTACCCCCCCACCTTTACTAAATTTACTTACCCAGCACATCCATCTTGCAAAATTGGAAAAAAATTTTTTTCTTTTTGAATACACATCTAAAAGAAGGATTCCCCCCGTTAGCGGTGCTTGAATTTCCAAGTGCATGCAAACTTATTTAAGCTAGTCTTTTCGAAATGACTCACAATTTTTTTTTTTTTTTTTTTTTGGCTATACAGCAAGAACAAACCACGTGAGTTGCATTGAACAGAAAAAAAAAAAAAAGAAAACAACAACTGTGTATTATAGGTATACACAGCGTAAATATATAATATCTTCCAGAAGGCCACAGTTTCGAACTTTTTATTCACTCAGATCTTACATTTAATGGAAAGATTTTCTCAAAAAAACATTGCTATTTTTTTTTTTTTCACTCTTTGTTTGAAATTTTTTTTTTTTCACTTGATGAAATCATCGGGTCATCTGCAAAAAAATATCATATTATGATGCAATGCCGTGATATCTTTCAATGCAATCAGTCATCGTTATTTCTACAAATTATTTGTACTTATAGTATTTAATAGTAACGGTTGTTCAAGATTTCAATCAGACCTCTTATATCTTGTCTAAACGTAAAAAAAACAAGGAATACCAACGTTCATAGAACAAATCACAAATCACAAATCACATAATACCTAATACCAAAAAAAAAAAAATGGCTAAAAAAATTGCTGGTGTCTTGGGGGCCACAGGGTCTGTCGGTCAAAGATTCATCTTACTGTTGAGCAACCATCCGGATTTCGATTTGCAAGTTTTGGGTGCTTCTTCCAGAAGTGCTGGTAAACCATATTCCGAAGCTTGTAACTGGAAGCAAACCGAATTGATGCCTTCCAGTGTGGAATCCATCAAAGTTGTTGCTTGTACTGCTGCTGAATTTTCCAAATGTGATATCATTTTTTCTGGTTTGGATGCAGATTACGCTGGTCCAATTGAAAAAGAATTTGTTGCAAATGGTTTGAACATTATTTCCAATGCTAAAAATTACAGAAGAGAAGCCGATGTTCCATTGGTTGTTCCTATTGTCAACCCAGAACATTTGGACATGATCGAAGCTAAATTGACCAAAGCGAAAAATGAAAACAAACCAAAACCAGGTTTCATTGTTTGTATTTCCAACTGTTCTACTGCAGGTTTGGTTGCTCCATTGAAACCATTGGTGGAAAAATTCGGTCCAATTGATCTATTAACAACAACAACTTTACAAGCTTTGTCCGGGGCCGGGTTTTCTCCAGGGGTCCCATCTATGGATATTTTGGATAACATCATTCCATACATTGGTGGTGAAGAAGATAAAATGGAATGGGAAACTAAAAAAATCTTGGGTAATTTGTCTGCTGATAAATCTACTATTGAATTGTTATCTGATGAAGAAATGAAAGTCAGTGCACAATGTAACAGAGTTGCTGTTTCTGATGGTCACACAGAATGTATTTCTTTTAGATTCAAAACTGCTGAAAAACCAAGTGTCGAACAAGTCAAACAATGTTTGAGAGATTACCAATGCGATGCTTACAAATTGGGTTGCCACTCTACTCCAAAACAAACCATTCACGTTTTAGAACAAAATGACAGACCACAACCAAGATTGGACAGAAACAGAGATAACGGGTACGGGGTTTCTGTTGGGAGAGTTAGAGAAGATTCTGTTTTGGATTTCAAAATGGTTGTTTTGTCCCATAACACCATCATTGGTGCTGCAGGTTCCGGGATCTTGATTGCAGAAATCTTGAAAGCCAGAAACTTGATTTAATAAAGGAAAAGAGGAGGTAAAAAAAAAATAAAAATAAAAAATAAAAAATGATGTTTAATTTGTGATCCTCAGTGATGAGGCCCATTGCCCTAAAGCTATCAAAGTCTCATAACATTTCTATGTTTTTCATTGATGGCCACAAAAAACGTACCGAAGAAAAAAAGTGTATCTCGTGTTTCACAGAGAGTAGTTATTTATGTAAGTAATTGAAAATTTAACGACATTTCGTTATTGTAGGTCCAACCCTTTTAGACTTCTTAGACGATTTGCTGACATGTAATGGGCGCAAAAAAAAAATAAAAGACTTGATCACGAGACGGCATCAAAAACGCTTCGCAAAAGAAAAGATTTCCAACATTAAAACATATAAAACTCTTCAACTTCCACAAAAAAACACTTGGACCAAAAAAGCAAGAAGGTAATCAACTGATGGATCTAATACTCCTTGACACAGAAGACTCCATATACGAACATGTTTTTGGGCGGTATGTTGACCTGGAGTCAAACAAAGAAACAGTGAGACAAGATCTTAGGCATCGAATCAAAAAACGAGGACACGATCGTGCAAGAATTTGAACCACCAATTTCTTCTTCTTACTCTTCTTCTTCTTCTTCCGGAAAAACCCAAAAGAAAACCCAGCGAAAATCCAAAAAACAGAAAAGCCCAATTCCCTTTAACTCGATCAAACACTCTTACCATTTGGAATTGAAACAAAAATTGAGCTCGCTCAACTCTTCTCGCGACAATAACAACTCCACCACAGGATACGTCCTTTGGCAAACAACTCCGTTTTTTATTGCTTGGTTACTGTACCATACGGACCACTACACATTAGAGCAAAACTTTGATTTGCGAAATTTTGTCTTTGATTCAAATATCATTGAGTTAGGATCAGGAGTGTCAGGTGTTTCAGCTGTCATCTTGCCCAACTATCTGAACAAATCCAACTACTATGTAGCCACAGACCAAAAAGGCCTTTTGTCTACACTCAAGGAGAATGTCATTAATAATAAAAACGAGATGATTCACAACGTCAAACCACTGAAATCAGTTACGATGAATTGGTGCAAACCTTTGAAAGAGTCTTTTTTGTTTAACAATGAGCAAGATTCTCAAACAGAAGAATTCTTTCATATTGAAGTTGAGCCTTTAGACTGGGAATATGTTACCACCCAAAAACTTCCTTGCTTTGTAGAGAAAGCCCTGGGTGATTCACGCTCAAAAAATTGCACCATTTTAGCAATGGACGTAATCTATAATGATTTTTTGATCAAACCTTTTTTAGACACTTTGGAAACTTTGTTCAAGAAATGGGGATCAGAAAATCATAGCTCCAAAATTACAAAAAGCGACCCTCAAAATGAGGGCAAAAGCATAAAGGCTATAATGGGGTTGCAATTGAGAGCGCAGGATGTTGTACAAGATTTTTTAATGGAAGCTGTGTTGGAGTACGAATTTAACGTGCATGTTTTGCACTCTGAGTATCTCAACTCCTCACGGTTTTGTTTTTACGTTATTTCTCCAAGCATCTGATAGTCACAAAAATTAAACTTATGCTATACATCAATTTCTCTTCCCCCCCTTTTTTCAACTTTCTTCACCCAGTAATTCTTCGGATTCTTCAGGCAAATGTAGAAATTTAGGGTCATCAACAATTTTAACAAACTTCAGCATCACAAAGGAAATACAGCAGGTAATCAATGGGATCACTAAAAAAAACGTTGGCCACGAGTTTAATGTTTTTAAGTAGATCCAGAAAAACGCTGGAGGAATCACAATGGCAAACATTTGAGACAAAAGTGCAAAAGCTGTGAAAACCTGCCCTGACTTTTTCACATCACAATACTTCAACACCGAGTTTTGTATTGTTGGAGTAGCAAAAGCAATAAGAGAAAGAACGGTTCCGGTCAAATACAAACCGAGCCCGCCTTTAACCAAACACAATGGAATAAGCAAAGAAAACCCAACCCCCAGGGCCAAAATGTTCATATTTATCAAATCAATTTTGTCAACAGACCAAGAAAACTGTTTGAAGCCACACTTTTGTTCCAAAAACTTGTAGAAGTATTTTGGAATAAAAACCACTGAAAAGAGTTTTGCAGCACTGGTCAAACTTATGTAATAGTTCAACTCTGCAGATCCCCAACCAACGCTCAACAACAAATAGGAAACCAATACAGGAGAAGCACCAATCAATGTTCCAAGCACAAAGGTTTCAACCAATAACAAAATCAAAACATTGTGTCTAGGAATCAGAGACCCTGTAGAAGTTTTTGGTAAGTAAAAAAATTTCAGAGGGTGAAGAACATCCAAAATCAAATCAAAACGCAAAAAGTGGTACATTCTGACCCATAATGATCCCGTGTGCTGTGTTGTTTCCCGGTATGCTTTTTGTTTAGCTATCCTTGATTCATGTTCGCTCTTTGATAAAGTTCTTGAACGTTCAGTGGAAGATTCTGAAAGCAAAAGTGATACTCCAAGGAAGAAAACTGCGTAAAAAAAAGCTGTCAAATACAAAACCTGATAATCACCAAACGTTGCGGTCACAAAAGAGCTCACAATTGGACTAACAACAGAGATACCGGCAGCCGCACTTCCAATTAGCGACAAGTACATCAACCGATCTTTCTCAGAAACAATGTCACTGACGTAACTAGCCGAGAGAATGTTCATGGCCATGATGTCCCCATCTAACAAACCAATGCCTTTCCAAAAATTGAACAAGAAAAAAGAGTACTTGAAGTGAGTAGAGTATAGGTATAAGTCGATTAACACACGCACACAACTAAAAAAAGCACATATCTTTATCACAAACACTCTTCCGTGGTGATCACTTGCAATACCGTACTTGGAACATACTACCATACCAACAATACAAGTAATCAAACCGTTGACAGTTTGGTTTCTCAAAAACTCTTGCTCACCCTTTTCTGCGGAATCAGGAAATGCATCAAGGACTTTTTGTTTTGTCAATTCAATAGATGGGGCCATGGAAATTGTTTCTCCCACCGATTTGATAGCAAGCAGAACGATCAACACGTACACACTAGGTTTGGTGTCAATATTCAGCTCACATTTAGCCTTAACGGATGAAACAATGGAGCGAAATTTGCTTTGACCAGTCTCTTGCTCTTCTAAAAGAGCTATTTCATTTTCCATAGATGCTAGACTCGAATAATCATTCGACTTCAAGACGGGGTCTTTTATTGAGGTTTTTGGAGTGGTCATTAATGATACTTTCGAGTTATGTGTTGGGGGGTATTTTTGTGTCGTTTTGGGAAAAACTCTGGCAAAACAGTGACAAAAGATGTTGTTGCTGATCACTAGGTAATTATCAAGTATATTTTTTTTTTTTAATTGCACTTATATCTATATATATATATATATACATATAATGATGAGTAAAATAGTTCATTATTCATACTTCAAAAGGCTAGTCTTGATCAATATGAGCTCCTTTGTTTTTTCACTTATGATAAACTCTGCGACCTCGAAAAATAAGGTTGTTTGATAAGAATTTAAACAATCGACAACATTAAAAAGCCAGAAGTTCTTAATTTTTTTAAGAGCCATTCCTTAACTCCAGATCTTTCAGGCTTAAATCCGCGAAAAACTAGTGTCCGGACTGCCGAACATGTACTGGTTTTTTTTGATTCCCATCGGCACTCTTCTTTTCTCGGTTTAAGAAAAGATCCGAAGTTTTCGAAAAGACGAAGGCATTTGTCATTTATCGCCTTGAATTTTTTAATTTGGTGGAGAAGAAATAACAAACTAGAGCAGCATCACACAACAAACTTCTAGAGGGCAACTTGGTTTGAAGCATTAGCGCGCAATTCTTACTATATTTTAACCCAAGAGTTTGATTCACTGACTTTATAAAGGTGTATCAACGACTTTTGCCATCGTTGGATATTTCTACACAAAGCGGATAAAAAACTACACGCAATTCAGCGCTACTCAAAAACAGGCGTCTGAGCAGGATTTCTAGCAGTCAAAATCAAATGTCTTCTGCTTTCAAAGGCTTTTCCTCGTCCGGTTTCAATTTTTTCGATGCATCTCAAAATGACAACAAGGACAAACCGCCAAGACTTGAGAAAAACGATCACAATGCTGCTCCCCAACGAAGCACGACCTTCCATAATAACAAAGGGAAATTTTTTAGCAACAACAAGGGCTTGTTTTTGGAAGGTCCATCAAATAAAGGAGAAGGCAAAAAACAAGGGTCTTTCAGCACATCAAAAGAGAAAAGTCCTGTGAGACTGAATGGGTTTTCAAATAGAAGTAACTCAAAAACGAGCTATGACCAATTCAATAGACAGAAAAATAGTTCGACCAAACAAAATTTTGGTGCTCATAATTTCAAGAGTAAAAGTCATGGATTTTCTCAATCTTTTGACAAAAAAGGCAACCCTATCAATTTAAATAGAGAGTTCAATGTTGAAAACTTTGAAAGTAACGTTAATGCTGGAAATAATAAAACGCACATATATCACAACAGTGACAGCAATAATAAAAATAAAAATAAAAACAAAGGTGACAATATTACTCACAATAATCAAATGGACACTTTTAATAAAAATAAAAATAAAAACAAAACTAAAACTAAAATAACAAATGAAAAAAATACAGAAAAAAAAATTAAAAAGAAAAATGAAGATAAACTTATATTGAGACCATTAACTAATGAAAAAGAAAATACTTTAGGGTCTTTACTAATGGACCCTGATCAAAATGGGTTTTTTAAGCGCAGCATTAATCAAAGAGAGCTACCCAAGTTCATGGTTAGAGAGAAGGCGCAGTTAGTTCCTACAGAGTTTAAACAAGACCAATGGGATAAAGCAAACCAACTTAAAATGCTCAAGATGGAGCAGACCAGCTCTGGAGACACACAAGACTTGTATGATATGTTCAGAAAAATGAGAGTTATGGAGCGGAAAATGATGGAAAACAAAAAACTTGTGGACAAAGCGGAAGAATCAAAAGATTTATCTGAAGCAATTGTTTTTCAAGGAACGTGTCTAGATATGTGCCCAATTTTTGAAAGAACAAGAAGAAGTTTGGAAAACAATGTTTCTAACCTGGAAAAAGTTGATGGAAAAATTTCCAGAGAAAGGGCCATTAAAGCGTTTGCAAGACCAGCAGCCTCAGCACCACCTTCATTGCCTTCCGACGTTAGACCACCACACGTGTTGATGAAAACTTTGGATTACATTGTCGGCAACGTTATCGGCAACTTGCCTGAGGGCGAGCCTTTTTTGTGGGACAGAATGCGTTCTATAAGACAGGATTTCACCTATCAAAACTACTGTGGTCCAGAAGCTGTGGATTGTAACGAGCGAATCTGTAGGATTCATTTGTTAATCCTGCACATCATGGCAAAATCTAACACAGAATACAGTAAACAACAAGAATTTGAGCAATTGACAAAAGCCTTGATTACCTTATGTGAGATATATGATGACGCCAGACACGCTGGTTTGAACTCACCAAACGAGCCTGAGTTTAGAGCATACTGGTTACTACACAACGTTAGGGATTCTGAGTGTGACTACGTTATCCAAAATTTGCCTTTAGACGTTATCAACAACAAATTAGTTCAACTTGCACTTGCTTTCAGAAGAATAGTGAGCAACTCGAACTTTAAAGACAGAGGCCATATGCCTACTCCAAATGGCTTGAATATCTACACTTCTTTTTTCAGACTCCTCTCTGACCCGGGGACACCCTTTTTGATGGCCTCTTTTTTGGAAAACTATGTCAATGAAATTCGTTTTTATGGGTTTTTGCAAATAAAATCAAGCACCAACAAAAAGCTTAAACCTATCCCATTTCAGTTTTTCATTGAAACTTTTCGTTTCAACAATTTTCAAGAAGTGACTGATTTTTGCCAATATTATTCTATTGAGATTGAGAACAGCGATCATGTTATGATTCAAAGTTTGAAGCATAACAACCACTTACTTCCTGAAAAATCTCCATTCAAACAGGCATGGTTGCAATGTGTTGATGAAAAAATGACTCAACTGGGCGATTTTAGTAATATAATTAATGTCGGGAAATCCAATTTTGATAAAGATTACTTGATTCAAAAACATTTTGGCATCAATATGAGTCAAACTCCGAGCGTGGAGGATTTGCATGAAAAAAGCATGGTGGAAAACGCCGAAGAGCAAGTTGGGTCAAAGTTGAGTGAGCCAATTGCAAAATTAGGGCAACTACTTCCGGCGGGTGATTCTAAAGCCAATGGCTTTCAGTTTTTGAAATCAACGGGCGTTGTAACAATGAGTAAAGAAAACAGTTTGTTTGAAAAGGAGACTTTGGCAACAGGGTTGAATGAGGTGAAACCTTTTGATCACTCTTCTAACATTCTGAGCGATAAAACAGCACCGGTTGCTAAACTCGATTTGCTCTCCAAAGACGCTTCATTTGGTTTTTCATCTGGAATAAAAAGAGAACAAAGCACAACACCTACGCCACAAGCACGCGATGTCAGTAAGGCTACTTCTGTCAAGCCTCTGTCAAATGTGTTTGGCGGTATAAAAAATGTTTCTACAGATTTTGCAAATAAACCTCACATTTTGTCCAAGCCAACTACTGAACCCAGCTTTTTCAATAACCATGCAAAAATTCCTGATATGAGCAATAATATTAGCGATATTAATCTTAGGAGAGTTACAGATCAGCAGCAACATATCATTTTCAGCAAAGAGAACGAAAAAAAAGAAGAGGTCAAAGAAAACCCGTCAAAAAGGCAACTCAAGTCAACATTTGCCCAGCAACTAATAAAGCACGATAAGTTCTCTCAAGAAGACTTGACTCAGACAAAAAGAAGTCACTTGATTGAGAAAATGGGTGAACAGCAAATCATGGAATTTTGCCATCAGGAAATAGAAAGTATAATCAAGGATAACATGGCAAAATATCAAGTTCGAGAATCTAAATTGAACTTGATAGCACAAGAGCTTTACACGGCGTTTTTGCGTGAGCAATTGTATATGTCATATCTGGAAGCCAGGGCTGATCTTCAATACAGAAAATGTTCACAGAGACGTTGGTTGAAACGGTGGCAATTCAAACTTCAACAGAGTATTGAACACAAAAACAAAGCCAAGCAAATGCAAACTGACATATCAATAGCCGAAAAAAACATTGGTGTTCCAAACAAGAGATGTGTATCTTTGGATTACTTTTTGAAAAATCAAGCGGGCCCATTGGATACTGGTGGAAATTTTGGTTCTGCACGTTACAATCACAGATTGAGTCAAATCCTTACACCTATTAAGAATGAGAAACGTGAGATTTCCTTGCAAGGCTGCAGTGGTAAAGTTGACCTTTATCAAACATACTTAGAACCAATACTTAAAACAAAGCAAAAATTAATCAAGTACTGCAACTTGAAAAACGTTGAAATTGACATTTCGATTTTTTCTGATAATTGGAGAAATGAATCCAGCAAATGGTTGTATGAAAACATGAATGTTGGATTAAAAATGGATGCTGCAGATGATTTGTGTTTGAGTGTCAAGGCGTATGACTCAGATCATTGCAATATTAATGAGCAGTGCAACACTCAATTGCTTATTTTCAATACTGGAGTTACCAGTGATGACATTTTTGATTTGGAAAGTAAGCTGAAAAAAGATGGTGAAATGTTGATTTCTTTGTTGAACAACAAAAGCTTTATGAAGAATCATTACAAATTTAATATTCTCTTGCTATATTGGGAATCTGTTGACACAAAATACGACGTCAATGAGCTTTATGATTACTTCCAGCTTTCAAGAATATTTGAAATTTTTGGCGAGACTTTGGTGAAAAGAGTTGATTTTTTGAAACTCAAAAACAAGAAATCAATCAAGAATTTGAAAGCTGGGTTAAAAGAAATTGCTTTGGACTTCAAATTTGATTTGACAAGTGAATCAGGGCTTCTTTACTTTGAAAATTTGAAGAAAAAACAAAGACAGGATGAATTTAGTAGTAAAAGGTTGATTAGCTCACTGTGGCATAGCGACGAGGGAACCGATGGTCAGTCGCAAGATCATACGCTTAAGAAGAATAAGATTGATGCCAAATTGCAAAAAATGTTGAAAGAAGAACAGTTGAAATATGCGCAACAAAAAACTGCCAATCATGAAAACACTTTTCAATTTATGAAGCGTTACCCAAAAAAAACTGTAAGACAGAATAAGTCAAACCGTAAGGTGTCTGTACTGGACAGCGACACCGATATCAACGAGACTCCTAGTGGCGTTGGCAACTTCATGCATCCAATTGGCAACATAGCAGAGGAAGGGCGGTATGATACTGATGATGGTGCTGACGAGAGCTTGCTAGATAGTAGTTACCATAGCGTGATTGGCCCATCCAAATTCTCTGGCAAACCTTTTAGATTTTCTAACGATTCTCTGGCCGGTGCCCCTGTTGTTGCTCAACTTGACGAGCGAGCCAGAAAACTGATGAGAAACTTGACATTTAACTACAACGGTAAAGAAGATGGACTGCTGGAGACCGAACACCAACGCATGGGGTCTGAAGGGCAAGACGGCAATCTGATTCCGTCTGTCAAGACTCCTACATTTGAAACAGGCGCAGTCACTCCTTCCACATCGATGAAAAGGCCAGCATCTCATTTATTTACACCAACGATTTTAAGCAAAAATTTTGACAAATCGGGGGGAGAACGTTCATTTTCTTCAATGATAACTCCCTCTAGCAGAGTTGTTTCTATAAACCGTTTAATCAACGGAGACAAAGATTCGTTCAAAGGAAACAGAGAAGTTACGTTTTCCAGTGCTGCAACGGTTAGAAAACACAAACAATATGGCAAACGTATATCATCTGTGTCCTCTAATTCGTCATCGGTTTCTGAATTGAAAAATTTGGTTGACTCTGTGGTGAAGAAACTTGAAAACGTGTAAACGTATTTATGGAATATAGATATGATATTTATATATTAACTAAAGTATGTAATGAATTTGAAACTGTAGTAGTTCTTTGTGTAACAAATAAAAACCAACTACGAAAAATCTGCGCGGGGAAGAGGGGAGAGTGGGGCAAGTTAGCATTTGACAATGACTCAAGCGGCAGGTTCATGCTAATAGCCACGTGGTTTGAATTTTTTGATCTGATCAATAAAGGTTAATGATTTTATAATATAAACTGTTTCTATTCAGCAAAACAATATTCATGACGCTTTTTGGTCACTTTTTTTTTTTTTTTTTTTTTTTTTTTTTTTTTTTGAACAGGGTATTGCAGATCATTTAGGTGTAAACAAAATATACTCGTGGGGGTTAAGGTTGAACGGGTTGTATAATGGATAACAGTAATGTCGAACATCTAACAGTTTCCCTGTTGCACGGCAGTGAAGATATTTACACCTGGAACGATTTATTTATTTATTATTGCAATAAACATAAACTTGATATTTTTTTATTGTCTTTTAGTTTGTTTAGGAAACACCTTCTTCTTCTTCTTCTTCTTCTGCTTATCTCTCTGTGTCTCTTGCATCCACAGATTCCAAATCTTTGACAAATCTCTTTTTATACCAGTTTCAAATTAATAAAAAAAAACAAAACATTCTAATATTACCTGGTAACATCCTTATCTTAAACAATAGCAATATTGATTAATTGATTAATCAATTGATTAATCAATTGATTAAAAGCCTCCTTTTTTTTTTTTCTTTTTTTTTGGTTTTTTTTTGTTTCTAGAAAACCTTTTTCTTTAATTACGGCATCTGAATCATGACTCAAGGGCATTCTGCAGCTCTGTCTCAGATTAATCATCTCAGGGTCCTCTCAAATTTATTAAAAATTTTTCTCTCTAATCTCATTTCGGATATAAATTATTTCAAAGATTTAGGTCTTTCCAATTTCCGGGTGTCTCATCTTTTCTATTTTTTCGTATCTTTTTTTTTTATCTCTTTTTTTTTTGTGCATTTCGTTCCGTTGCTTTTGTTTCTGTTTCTGCTACTGATACTCCTTTTCCCATCATCATCATCATCATTGTTTCTCCCTTGGAAATTAACCATGCATGATGGTAAAACTTGACTTTAAAATGTTTATCCGTATTTCTCACATCTTTCTCTAAAGATTCGCAATCTTAAACTTTCAAAGTTGTCATTTTATGTCCTGCAAAAGTTCGTTTACCTGATTTTCCAGTACGAGATTCTTTCTTGTTAGCCCCACCTGATAAACGGCGTTATCCTTTCCACTCTGCATGATAGCATTAATTTGAAATTTATCCAACGTGTTTAAGTTTATTGTAACTTTCATCTTCGTAAATATATAAATATATAGATATATAATTATATATAAAGGACATCAAAACATCTGTTAGCCACTAGAAAAAGAAAACAGACACAGATTTTATGCCTACCATATTTATTCACTAATCTTTAGGAGTAGCATTATCTAAACTATTCAAACACACACACACACACACACACTGACATTAGTAGTTTACCTATTTGAAAAAACAAATAAAAATATTTTACAGATATATCAAGTTTATCGATATATTTTTCAACAAAGATAAAAGAATCAAAAGAATCAAAAAAAAAATTAAACAGTCAAGTAGATTCAAAACACACAACTCAGTATGGTTTGGGAACACTTAACAGTCACTAAAGCGCATGTCGCGTATGCGTGCATTGGTGTTTTCTCTATTTCGTTTTCTTTGGTGTCATATGTGGTTAAGGAAAAATTATATTTTGGTGAGTCCACTGCAGCTACTATTTTCGGATTGATCGTGGGTCCTCATTGTTTGGACTGGTTCAATCCTGCTTCATGGGGTAATATCGATAATTTGACTTTGGAATTAAGTAGAGTGGTTCTTTGTGTACAAATTTTTGCCACTGCAGTTGAACTTCCGAAAAAATACATGTTGAAACATTGGACTAGTGTTTTCATGCTTCTAGTGCCCGTGATGACCGCTGGATGGCTTATCGTTGGTGCATTTATATATTTGGTCATGCCAGGACTTTCATTTCCAGAAGGGTTACTGATTGCTGCATGTATCACTGCAACCGATCCTGTTCTATCACAATCCATTGTTGCCGGTGCGTTTGCTCAAACTCATGTTCCAAAACATTTAAGAAATTTGATCAGTGCCGAATCCGGATGCAATGACGGGATGGCGTTCCCCTTTATCTATCTTTCATTGCATCTTGTTGTTGACAAGGGTAACGCGGGAGAAATTGTTAAAAGTTGGATTTGTATTACTTTGTTGTACGAATGCATTTTGGGTTGTCTCATTGGTGTTGTTATTGGGTATTGTGGGAGACATGTCATCAAATACTGTGAAATGAAGAAATATATTGATAGAGAATCTTTTTTGGCATTCTATATTATTTTGGCCGTGACATGTGCAGGATTTGGGTCCATTTTAGCCGTTGACGATTTATTAGTCTCTTTTGCTGCAGGTGCAGCTTTTGCATGGGATGGGTGGTTTTCGAAAAAAACTCACGAAACACATATTTCCACTGTTATTGATCTATTATTAAATTACTCATATTTTATTTATTTGGGTTCCATCATTCCATGGCAAGAATACAACAACCATTATTTGGGTCTTGACGTTTGGAGATTGATCATCTTATCCATTGTTATCATATTTTTGAGAAGATTGCCAGCTGTGTTGGCTTTTTGGAAATTTATACCAGATATCAAATCGATTAGAGAAGCTTTATTTGTTGGTTGGTTTGGTTCCATTGGGGTTGGTGCAATTTTTGCCAGTATTTTGGCAAGAGCAGAATTAGAACATTACAGTACTCATGTAAAAGATGTTCCATTAGCGGAGCTTCCATCTTCAAATGAGAAGTATTACAGAGTCATGTACATTATATGGCCATTGGTTACATTTTTTGTCATAACTTCTATTTTAGTTCATGGTTCTTCTGTCGCCATGATGATGTTGGGAAGACATTTGAACACAATCACTTTGACAAGAACATTTACTGCACACACCACAAACGGAGGAAACAAAGGTCCCGCTTGGATGCAAAGATTGCCAGAATTGAACAACGATGATGACAGAAGTGTTTCTTTGCAAAGAATCGATACATTGGCACCATCCAATGTCAGTAGCGATGAGAAAAGATCTTCAAATATGGAAAAAGATGAGGAAAAGTATGATGACGAAGACGAAGATGATTATGTCGACACTCAACTGACCAAAACCCCTTCAGCATCTGCGGTTTCTGAAGATTTTAACGGCTCTAGAGCAAGACCTATCGGAGGTGCCAAACGGAAACCAAAAGATTCAAAAGCTGTGAAAAAATTCAAAAAATTGAGAAGAAAGAGACAAAAGTTTTTCGGTCAAGAAACTGACATTGACAAGACCCATGAAAAACTAGACAAGGAAAGAATAAAAAGGGAAAAAGAAGCTAAAGCTGCGTCTTTTGCTTTGAGCTCTGTGGCCAATAGTAGACAACAAACACCATATCCAACCGAAAACAATGAAGACCATTATGCAGCTATTCCTGGTGCACCAGGTGGAAGAAGAAGATCAGCTATCAGCGAAGGCTTGTCCGAGGGTGCTATTGACAATCATGACTATTATCACGAAGACGAGGCATCTTATGCTGACTACGACTACGACGAAGACCAAGATGAAGATCAAGTTTATGGGTCTCACGGTAACCAATACGCTTTCCAAAATCCAGACAACAATTTGAACTTGGAATACAATTACTCTGACGAAGAGTATGCTCCTGATGAAAAACCATCAAAACATGGCCAAGAAGAAATGCACGGTGAAAAAGAAATTGGTGACATGAGTCCGCAACATTTGGAACGTATTGCAAGTCATATATCTGAGTCTGAAAGAAGGAAAAATGACGGTTTGGAACCGGAAAATGTTGAGTTCAAGGAGCAAGACAGCAAGGATAGCGGTGAAAAAGCATCTAGCTCTGATAAAGAAAGTACCAATACTGCTACTGTAACAAAAGAAGAGGCTTTGAGAAAAATTTATTCTTTGACCCATGAATCTGGTAATGTTGCCTTCACAGAGGGTAAACATATCATTCTTGAAGATAGAGACGGTGAAGTTATTGCTCAAGCAACATTGAACGACGATTCTTCTTTGGTTTCATCAGCCTCTCAGAAATCAGAAAAAGAAGCTTCTCTTGAGCGTAGCAAATCGAATGCAAGTTCAGGAAACAAGCTAACAAGAGTTTTATCTGACGGCGCAAGTAGTTTGAAAAAAGTTTTGTCCTCCGAACAGCAATTTCCAAAAGAAAGTAGAACCGCGAAAGAGCGCAAGAAATACTACGCATACAAGATTGACAATCAGTTGATTATTGAGAACGAGAGCGGAGAAGTGCTGAGAAGATACAAAATCAAAACCCACGAGAAAGCCCCAAAGAAAAGTTCGAAAGACAATGCTGATAAGAACAGACCAAGAAGCGACTCTTTTATGAACAAAGCTTTGCAAAAAGTCGGTATCAAAAGAACGAGCAGTCAAAGCACAAGCGTGAAAGACCAAAAGCCTAACAAACAAACGACTTTGCCCTACGAGCAACCGCATTCAAATGACCCACCAGTGGCTGGAGGCGAAACATTAAAAAGAAAGGTTTCTCCAGCTCCGCAGATGCATCCTTCAGATATAGAAGAAGAAGAAGAAGATGAAGAAGAAGAAGAAGATGATGATGATGATGATGAAGAAGGAGAAGAAGAAAATGAGGCGAGTGACAATGAGTCGTACGACGAAACTGGTGAATCTGAGGCCGACTACGACGACGAAGATCAAGAAGACGAAACGGAAATTGAAAGATACAGAAGATTGGCTGCCGTTGAGGCGGAAAAACAAAAAAAGGCTAACAAGTGAACATGCCATTTGGGTAGGAAAATAGTAGCTTGCTTCTCTGAAATATTAAATTTACTTTCAGTTGTATAATATCTATAGCATAAAAAAGCACTTTTAACTTTGTGAGTTGCTTATAGCTTTATTTAGTCTTAGTTGGACGGAACGTAAATTAGCAGCAGAAAAAACACCCACGTGACGTGATTTTTTGCTTTCGACTTTTGTGAAGTGATCATGAGTGCAAAATTTCAGGATGCACCTATCTTTTTTAGAAGTACACGTTCAGCAACTCTGTTATTTTATTCCTGCAAATCAGTTTTCAGAAGACCACTAAACAGCAAAAGCAGGTTGGCTTTATGCACTTGAATGACTGACTTAGATACTATTTATGGAAAAAAGACAGAGGATAATAATGCTGTTACTTGTGCCGAAAATGATCAATCAAACACCAAGACAGCCGACTTAAAATCACCACTGGCAGATTTGTTTCCTTCTACAAACAACATAGCTTTGAAAAACAATAACCATTATGCCACAAACGGTAAAAAGCACAAAAGGAGTTTTGCAAGCCTAACCTCGAATGACGCGGAAAGCGGTTCGTATGATAACTCGGAGGACTTAGAAAGCTTCGGTGACTCCCTTAACACAAATGTTATCAAAGAAATTGTTGCAACACATAGTCCTAGCCAATTAAGAGAGAATCTTGTAAACAACAGGTATTGGCTATCTAATGTTTACGACTCAAAAGCTCAGCAACAAGGGGGGGAAAACTCATCGGGTAGTCTTAGTAATTGCAAGGATGATTTTTTAGAGTATAACAAAAAAGTGACTAGAGAGTATCAGCTTAGGGAAAAACTTGATATGGTGCTGAAGAATAGAGGCAATGTGCAAGTTTTGAACAATGAAGGGCTCATTCATTTATACAAACCCGAGACTCAGCAAACCTTGGAGCGTAACTCTTTCTTGCCCACCGGTTCGAACTGGAAACATCCGCTCAAGTTTTTCCAGCGAAAAGCACTTTCGAAAAAGGGCAGAAACTCTCCTCAGAAAGAGCATCACTTATCCAGTGTCACTTCAACTTCGAATGGGACGGAAATTATTGACAATAGGCTATCCCCATGGAATATTGATAACCAATTATACAATCATCGTGCTGATGACTACATGTATGATAATTCTTCCAATGTTACTGAAATGTTTGAGCAGAGCAGGCCAGCAGCGGATGTTGACTTTAAGCATGTTTTCCATGACTGGGCCAAATCTCACAACCAGAACTATGTCAGACAAGGTTTAACAGTCAACCAGCTTACAATGATAGCAGTTGGGGAATGCTTAGGTGTTGGCCTTTTTGTTTTTTCTGGTCGGTTGTTTTATGTTGGCGGGCCCTTAGGAGTTTTGATTGGCTTTGCTGGATGTGGCTCTGTTGTAATTTCGACACTTCTTTCGTTTTCCGAATTGTCAAGTTTCATTCCGCTTTCCAGCGGCTTCAGTGGTTTAGCCTCGCGCTTTGTCAGTGACGCAATTGGGTTTTCAATAGGTTGGTGTTACTGGTTGTCGTATGCAATGTCTTTACCCAGTGAAACTGTGGTTTCAGCAACAATTCTACAGGCGTTTTTCCCTGAAACTCAATCAACAAAGGTTGCTGTAATATCTGTAACTTTGATCATCATACTCACCCTCCTGGTAAATCTTCTCGGAATTAGGTATTTTGGTCAGATCATAACCGTGACCAGCTCCATCAAGGTAATGATAACTATTATACTAATCATTGTTATGATTGTGTTAAACACCGGGGCCGCCACAAACAGTTATGTTGGGTTTAGATATTGGGATAGCAGCAAATCACAACGGCCCTATGAGCATTACGGGCCGTTTAGACCAACATTCAATTTGAAAAACTTTTCTATTGGGTCTGTTCATTCTCCAGAAGGAATAAGCGGAAGTATGGGGAGATTCCTTAGTGTGATTTTCTCCATTGTTGGGTCTGTTTTTGCATTTAGTGGCTGTGAAATGTCGTTTGTCGCAAATTCTGAAGCTATCAACCCAAGAAACTCGTTGCCATCAGCCATTAAAAAGACATTCATCTTGATCATCATACTATACATGGTTTCTATTTTTGTTGTTGGTTTGAATGTATACAGTGGAGACCCAAGATTGCATTTATATTACAAACCTTCGCAGGAAACGCTTGACTATGTTTCCCATTCTAGGTTCAAGGATTCTTGCCAAAAAAATTTGCGAATACTTAACATGATGTCCCCTTGGGTGTTAGCTTTGCAAAACTTTGGGTATTGCACGTTTGCCAAAGGCTTTGACGCCGTGTTGTTTTTTTTCGGTTGGTCAACAGGGTGCTGTGCACTTTTTGCCTCCAGCCGTGCTCTTTACACGTTGAGCATACAGAACAAAGCCCCCGCCATTTTCACCGTCTGTAACACACACGGAGTCCCTTACGTTGCAGTTTTGTTTTCTTCACTATTCAACTTGGTTGCTTACCTGGCTGTTAATCAAACATCAGTAAGCAATTTTCAAGTTTTTACCCAATTCACAAGCATTTTAATATCTATTGTGTGGTGTGTCATGAACGTTTCTTTTTTAAGATTTTTCTATGCGTTGAAAGAACGGACTGATATCATTTCGAGAGACAATCCTGCGTATCCTTATAAGTCGCCAATGCAACCGTACCTAGCCATTTATGGACTACTGGGGTCAGTATTTTTGATTTTGTTTATGGGGTTTACAAATTTTTTGCACAAGGAATGGTCAACAAGAAATTTTTTTTCTTCTTATTGCAGTTTGATTTTCTTCAGTGCATTGTACTTTTCTTACTTTCTGTTTGGGTCCTCAAAGATAGCCAATTTGAGTCAGTTAGATTTGGATAGTGGAAGAAGGGAGATGGACATGGTGATTTGGAATGAAAATAAAGAGTATAATGACGATTTCAAAGAACGTATTCTCAGAAAGCTGAAAGTTTTCAAATGATAGACATTTTATTTCTTAGTGTGAGAAGCTTCCATATATATTTATTATGACTTGTTAAATTTTTTTAAATGATATTTTTATTAATTTTGACACAAAAACAAATCAAGTGTCGTGAAAGTTTTTGGTTTTGGTACCGAAATTACGACGTTTTTGGAAACGACGAACAAAAAAAAAAAAAAAAAATGGATCTTTTCTTTTTTCTTTGGAGTTTAGACGCCAACATAAGGCTTTTTCGCAAGAGATCATCTTATGACTCGTTCTTTTATGAAACGGCGATAGAAAGCTGCAAATTCTATTGGCAGGAGTGAGAAAAACACAGAAGTACACAACGAAAACTTGAAAAACAACCTAAAGAGAGAGCTATGAGCACCCAAGACATTTTGAACAGGGCGCACGCCAAAACCGAGGTGAAGCTTTATAGCGATGCGTTGAGAATTTTGAAACCTTTAAGAAAGCAGCTACCAATAACACAAAACCTTGATATGCTACAAATTTTTGCAGACTGCTATATGGAAACAAACAAGATTGAAAAGGCTTATGAACTTTTATCCAGACTAGCTGAGTTGGATCCTCAAGGAGAGGGCACCGGTAACGACAAATTTTACATCTTGGGCCAAATTGTTGGTGGTGTGCAAGGTCTTAACTATCTTACTCAGGGGATTCAAAATATGTCTGTGAACAAAGAAACTTTGACTGAAGCTGAGGTAGAAAAAATTGTCAGCGGGTTGCTGACTATGATTGAAATCTGGATGACTGATTTGTGCATGGAAGAAAATGCCGAAGCGCAATGCGAAGAGCTGATCAACAAGGCTATGGAATTTTCTAATCAGCAGTCACCAGAAGTGTGGTCGGTATTGGGATCTATCAGAATCTCACAGCAGAGATTTAACGAAGCAGGAGAATGCTTTTTGAATGCCTGGAAATACTTTCAACTGAAAAAACAATATGTTGAAAGTTTATTGGAGGAGGGCAAAATGGATCACGACCAGTACATGGAATTGGTCCAACCCTTACTTAACTGCAGCAAGATGTGCATTGAAATGGGTCTTTATGATATATCTTTGGAAATATTAAACAGCACCAAAGACATCGATGAAGATAATCTAGAGGCATTATATTTGGAAGGCTTTACCAACTACTTGAAGGCAAAAGTTATACAATTGGGGTTGGGAATCCAAACTCCTGAACAATTTTATGAGTTCAACACACACATTGAAGAATCAAAACTACAATTTGACGACAAAAACATTGAGGATTTGATTTATGATGCAAAAGTAGCTTTTAGTATGCTTGTGAAACTTGGAGAGAGTGTGGATTCCGATGAAATTGTTGGCGAACTTGTAGCCGGTAGTAAATCTCTACTGCTGAATGAGCTGGGCGGTGCAATAGACGATAAAGAATTGATGGAGATTCGGAAAGGTGCGGATGTTGTTGGTGATGAGCAAATTGAATTCATCGCTGAGGAATGAAAATAATGTGGTGTGATTATTTTTTTTTTTTTTTTTTTTTCCACTGGTATAAATCTATGTATCTGCTTATATCTGACGGAAACCGTTTTTCTGCATTAATCAGAATATACTGAACACTGGACATGCTTGTTTATCTCGCTCAGTGTCACTGATTGAAGATATACTGTAAACTGAAAGTCTGGTTGGCCTGTTTAGTTGGCCAAATTTTTTTCTTGCTTTGAGTATTTTATTGGATGGAAAGTGTTTTCATGCTTTCGTTGAGAGGATCATTTGCTGTAGTATTCGAAGAAAGAACATTTTCTTCATGCGGCAGGCGACCAGTCTCTTGCTCCACGTCAAAGAGCCCCGCTAAATAGTCTGGTCGTTTTGCGCTGTCTTCTTGCACCCCATCGTGTGTATTGCTTGCAGCAGCATCATTTATATTTGTATGAGCATATTCATTGGCATATCCATTATGACCAGGTTTTTGATCTTGATCTTGATCTGCTTGCCCGTCTTCGGTTTCATCCAATATCTCAAGGTAATCTTCTGGTACTAAACCGGTGTGCATGCCATCTATTGTCTCCACCACTAACCAACCTTGTCCATGTCTGTAATCTATAAAAACAACTTGTCCCTCGTGCAGACCCAATTCATTTTCGTTTTCATTTTCAAAATCGTATAGTGCAATAGCTTTTCTGTTAATTATGTGTTCCGCAGGCATTATATAGCTTTTCCTTCTATCAAAATCTTCAGAGTATTCATCCTGATCGTGTCCCTCGTAATAATTTGCTTCGTCATCTTCATCGTCATCATTATAATATTCTTCAAGCACAGAATTAGGATCGTGTTCGTCGTATTCATCGTTTTCTTCACCATATGCTTCTTCTTCTTCGTCGTATTCTTCTATATCTGAATAGAACCCGTAATGCAAAGGATCTTCTAATGTGTATGCAAAATCTTTTACAGAGATGCATCCGGGAGGCATCTCATCGTCTTCATACTGAAATTGACCATCTTCCTCGCTAAACGTGCTGCTCTGAAGGTGTTCGTCGTTTTCCGTGTGACTCTTATCCTGCACAATCTCTTTGGATTGATGCAGACGTGCTGTAGGGTCTATATTCGTGTCTTCCACAAAGAATGTACTGGTCATGGTTTATTTTTTATGTTTTGTAAGTTCAGCTTGGCGTTGACTTTGTGAAAAAATGTGATGTATTATGTTTTGTGCAGCTTATGATGAAAATAGCTTTTTCCCTTGATGAATGGGTACTAAAGGTACGTGCCTGTAATTGTTGTCTTATATTACCTCTCTGATCTTTCTCAAGTGCAATTCTTATGTTTTTTTGAATCAAAGTACGCAATGTCCCACCTTTGAAAAAAGATACTTATCTAAAAATAACTCGCCATACGTTATCAAACACAACAAAGATGAAACGTTGAAACATCAAAACATGAAACACACATGTCAGACGTTTTTTTTTTGTTTTTTTTTTCGATATTTTTTTTGCGTCGCGTAGTTTGGGACCGACGGGTAATGCCAAAAGGGGGTCTTATTACGAAACATCAAGATTGAAGTAACCTGAGTACGAATAACAATATACCGGGAAATTGCCTTATTGAAAGTTGAGTGAGCGATATAGTATTTTACTGCTGCAACGAAAACCCCTGACACTAAGAAGGTACTTATAAGAAAACACAAAGAAACGAAGTTAAATCATCGTTCTAAAATAAATATATGACGTCAGCCCACAGAAGCCAATTGGAGGCCAGAAACGGTGGCAAAAATACTGTCAAGACAAACATCAAACACAGCAGACTACTTCCCTCTCATAAGACAATCAAATATAGGTCTGACTATAAGAAAGAAGAAGAACTACCTGAGCAAGGGTCTTTTATTGAACTTGATGAGCAAGAAGTTTGCAAAGCAAAACAGCTGATAGAGTCTGTAAACTCAAAAGGATCAGCGGCAAAAGACCCTGCAACTTTGATTTTAACGGATGAAATCAAAAATCAAGATGCCTCAAGTGCTGACTCGAACGGCCCAATTTTGACAGCACTATCACCCCAACCCTCTACAGACAAAAGCTCTTGGCGGAAAAAAGCTGTGTTCAAGAAAAGCTCTAATAAAGTAAACAAGCAAAGCCACTCCAGCAATCTCGATTCACGCAGTCAGAAAAAGGCCAACTCAGAAAGACACAAACGCCAGGAGTTTTTGAAAAAAGTAGTTCGTTGAGGTAAACAGTGTTTTGACTCAGTCTATATAACAACTACGCGTTTTTTATTTACAGGATTACTTTTCAGAATTTCAACACGTCGTTCAAAAATTGGCCAAAAGTTTCTTTTTCCATTTGTTCACCACCAATAAAGTCGATTTGGGTCGTGAAAGAGTTCAATTCTGGCAATTTCAAATCACTAAATTGAGTGACGTATTTGTCCATGTATTTGAAGTTCAAAAAAGTCGTTTCTTTGATAGAAACCACATCATACTCAACGTTTTCTAAAACAGTGCCATTTTCCAACGGAACATTTAAAGTTAGCAATCTTGGAACGTTTTGAACGTTGAATGCTTTCATTTTGCTCAACATCTTTAAATAATTTTTCAAGCCTTGTTGGTCTGATAACCATGTATTTTGGTCTATGGTTTCAAGTGATATATCCGGAGTGTCCTCTTCCCCTTCATGCTCTTCATAAAACGGACTGCATAATTCGATATATTTGTCTTTCACAATTTTAACATCAAATTTTAGTTGAGGGGTTTTCAAAAAAACGTGGGTCTCGTTGTAAGGTAGAAGACATCTGGCAGTGTAGACGTCTGGTTTAGCTTCATTGGAGTTTTTCTCGAACCAAAGTTCCATGGGAGGTGGCTTAAAAAATTGCGTTTCTTCATTCGGTGTATAGTTATTATATTTTGATATTTTTGGATTGAATTTGAGAACCACCATGGAGTTTAGCGAAGTGTCAGCTATTTCATAATCGTTTTCAAGCAAAACACCTTGCTTTTCATTTTCAATTTTCAGCTTCTCTATATCTTCAAGAAAGTTTACCTTTGTGACGCTTTGATCATCAGTTTCGTTAATTGAGTTTGAAAGTGCCGACGATGGTTCTTTTAATTCCAGTTCTGGCTGCTCTTGTGTAGTATTTGCTTGTTCCTCATGTTGGTTTGCCGCATTTTCAGACTCTTCAGTTAACAGGGGCAACGTCAAAACTTTTTCATTCAAATGAGGAACCTGTGTGATAAAAGTTTTAGTTTTGTCGTTGGCTTCCAAATATGAACCCAGCTGTATCGAAATGTTGGATTTTAAACCTTTCTGTGAGATTGTTAATTTTTCCTCCGTTGTTTCGAGTTTTTCAAGTTTTTTGTAAATTTCATCAATTTGGTTGGACGTTAATTGATAAGTAGTCTTGGAATCTTTTGAAACATGTCTTTTTACTGAAAGAGTTTTTCTGAAAAACACTTTGTTTTTCTCAAACCAAAGCAAAGGTTCAATGTTTGGATTTGGGTATTTGTTGATTTTTGTATTTTCCGTTGAGGTTCCAGTGAGATCAATAGTTGCTTCATGAACCTGTGGGTTGTAGTTCAAGATTGATAGTAAAAGTCTTCTTGCTTTAGTGAATTTGTCTTTGCCTGAACTAGTGTGTAGGTAACACTCGGTGTACACGTCAGGGACCAGTGGTTGGATGAAACACCCAACTTCTGATTGGATATATTTTGCAACTTGCTTCAAAGAAATTTTTTTGGCAACTTCTTCGACATTTCCAAAATGATTTGTGATCATTTCTTTCATATCAAAACTATAAGTTTTGAATTTCTTCAACCGCTCTCTAATGTAGACCTCTGCCAATTTACACATTTCTTGTGATCCCTGTACCCTGACCAAAGATCTCAGGTTTTCTTCATTGTCTTTGCTTGAGACTGTTGGTAATTCAACAGAAATTTTAATGCCTCTTTCATACAAGTATCTGTAAATTTCGTGGTTTTCGTCACCAAAAAATAGCAAATATGATTGAATTCTATCAAGATGCAAAAGTTCCTCATGCTCAAAGACTTTCTGATAGTTAATTTCTAGGCTCCAGATTTTATGAAGAATAAATTTGACAATTTTGTTCTTTGTTGATGACTTGGCCAAAGTTTTGGACAACAAAGTTTCATTCGGCAATTCATTAGTCGTGGCATAATCGTATAATTGCTGTTTAGTGAATCTTTTTTTCAATGTTTTGGTAAGGTATTCGTGGTACTCTGGTGAAATGGAAGTTGTTGCTGTTGGTTTGAACGAGTTTATGGAAGCCAGCAAAGTTTCCTTATCTTGGGTTGATTTGCCATCTGCTTTTTTAGACATTTGTTCAATACTTTTCATCGTCATGTTCAAATTGTTCATGGTGAAAGAATTGATGATATTGTTGGGGTTTATAGATGAGTTTGTTGATAAAAAATCGTTCAGCTCTGAAGCAGTGTTTTCTGCTGTGTTTTCATTTAGCACGTTGTTTCTTATAAAAGCGTATTCATCAGTTTTCAGCAAATTTTCTCGTTTTTGATTCAAATAACCATAAGTTTTCCTCTTGTTTCTGTTTTTACCAAAACCTTGAGATGGATTGATCACCATGATATTTTCTTTTGCTGGTTTTTTTTTCATCCCTCTTGTTGCTGCGTTGAGGTCCAGTTCTTCCGGTGGAGTAACAGCATTTATGTTTGATTCAGTAGTGAGTGGAACAAAATCATCATTTGGGGTGTTGCTAACAATTGACATTGCCTTTTCAAGCATTTCCGAGTCTTTCTTTTCTTCTTCTTTATTTCTCAGCTCTATGGATAAAGATGAAATGTGAGTTCCATTTAGTGTAGACGCACTGGAAAACGGTGAGGATTTTACACTGGCATCGGACATGTTGGATCTCACAACGTTGGTGATGGATGCAAAATAGTTATCGCTGTAGACATTGTTTGGTGAAATTGATGATGGTGCGTCCGCAAATTCCGAAGCATTCTGCTGCGGTGTCGGAGTGGTGGAGTCAGTGTTATTTGATTCAATAGTGTTTTCCGGTGAAGAATCCAATGTAGTAGGTTTTTCCGTGGAGTATTGTCTTATTATGTATGAATGGGTGAGCAGTGGGTGACTGTGTGACGAGCATCGGCTAAAATTCAATTTGGCAAAACATGATTTGTGGGCTATTTGTGCTCTGAGCATTTTTTTTTTTGATATTGATGATGTTGATGATCTTGGTGTATACGATATATCTCTTTTGTTTTGTGTTTTCAATCGACGCGTGTAAGCTTTTGTCTGTACATGCACAATGAAGCCAGTATACTTAAGCTATGTCTTGTTGAAAGATAAACTTGGTATCAGAAAAGCAAGTGTTTTCACAAAGCTCAGGGTCCTATTTTATGTTTTGAGCTCTCATTTAAGTCTACGTTGCGATGATTACGTACATTTTAGAAGCTTGTGGGAGATTTGAAAAATCTGCACTAAAAAGAAAAAAAAAAAAAAAATTTAGAGATGCGTCAGAATATTATAGCCGAGATGGAAAACCTACACGTTATTCCGAAACTATAAACATTAAAAATTAAGGATGTAAATCAACAATTTCGATATATTTCTCAAATAAGATCAATGCAGTTGATATTGTTATTGAAACAAGAACTTTGAGGTTTATATATAAAAAAAAAAGAAAACACACACGGTTACAATGACCACCAAAAAAGTTACAAAAAGAAAACAGAATGCACATGTTCGAGAAAATGATTGCATTACCAAATATATTTCCCTCTTTAATCAAGAAGTGAAATACACCTTATTTGCACCAGCATTCAAAAACGATTTGAACACGTCAAGCATTCATATGAACAGTGTGATTGCACAGCTTGAACCAGTCGATATTAACGCTTCCGGATTTGATGAGCCTTTGAGAAATAGCACAAAGGAAGCTGATAGGTCTAATAGGTCTAATAGGTCTGCTAGTTCTGATAGTTCTGCTAGGTCTGATAGTTCTGATAGTTCTGATAGTTCTGATAGTTCTGATGAGGACAACTCTATTGATTCTCATAGTAATACTTCCAGTTCAGAAGTAGATGTTTTGAATAATGAAGATAATGATCTGCAAAATACCAATACACTTCCAATGAATGAAGATATTGGTATTCAATGGCGTGATGTTGAAAAACAGGTTTTCTTTCATTGTCTTTCACGATATTCTATACATATGGTTGATGAATGGGCAATGCAAATTCCAACCAAGACGAAATACGAGATTGTGATGTATTATGATATCTTAAAGGAAAATTACGATTATATGAAGAGGACTGCAATGAATCGCCCATTAATCAAAAGAGAAGACATGCCCATAGCATATGAGATGGATGAAGAGTGGTGTGAGATAGAAGACACGTTGGCCCAAATTTCTGCGTGTAGCCTGCCCATGGAAGACGAGGGTGAGAGTTATAGTGGTGATAGTGAAGAGGATTTATTTGACTTGGGCTTGAAATGGCAAAATAGATGGTATAACATGTATAGTAAACATGGATTAATAGAGTACTATCCTATTTCACGAGAATGTTTACCTATACGAGATTTAGAAACGTTTCAATATTTGGAGTCTTGTGTTAAAAATTTTTGTTCTAATTTAGTCAAAGAGACTATTTTCAGTATGGATGCGTATGAAGATGATTTTCAAATTGTTGAAAATGTTGATAATTTGAACACTAAGAATGAAGATCTGGTTGTTTTGCAAAATGAGTCTTTTGATAAAAATCCAAGGCTACTACTAAGTGTGTCTAGGGCAGATGTTTACAAAGGGATTGTGAAGATGAAACAAAACACTCAAAAATATGGTCATCATCCATATACATTGTTTGAACAAGTATATGACACAATAAAGAAATTCAACATTAGACTCAATTCCGCAAGAAAGAATGCTGAGCTTCAAATTGATACGAGTTATCTTGAAGAGGAGAAGGAAGGGGAGAAAGGAGAAGGAGAAGGAAAAGGAAAAGTTAAAAAGGAAATTCGTGATGACAAGAACTTTCTTTCGAAAGAGTACATCACTGATGAAACTCCTGATAAAGATTTCCCATTGTTGAAATACAAAGAGTCTCAAATGGGAGAGATTCCGGCGTTGGTGTATAAAACGATTAATGACCAAATCCCGTTGCACTCTTTGTCTGGGAATACTACCATGAGTGAAGCGAATGCTACTAATACTGCTGATAGTGATACTAATAATACTGCTGATAGTGATACTAATAATACTGCTGATAGTGATACTAATAATACTAGTGATGTTAATAATACTAGTGATGTTAATAGTACTCTTTCCGCTCGTAATAATACTCGGTTCACTCCTACTATATCTTTCCCACAATACAACACTCCACAGAGATTCCAATCTATTATATCCTCTTTTAATGGTAAGAACAACAATAACATGGGCACAATGGTTTCTTCCGTCTCAACAATACCTATTGACATTGAGAATGGTTATACGGATGGTACTAATAATACTAATGATAGTAATAATAATAATAATAGTAGTAGTATTAGTAGTAGTGGTACTACTACCATCACTCGCTTGGCTCGTGATAATACTCGTTTTGCTCGTGATGAAATTTTCAATTGGAAAAATTTCCCAAGATCGACAGAATATAGAGATTTGCTTAAAGAAAAAGACATTGATCAAAAAGATTTAATCAAATCTAATAATTATAGACGTACTTTACTTGCGTATTTTGCATCGGAATATTTAGAGGATAATGAAGAGGAGGAGGAGTAGAAAAGATAGTCATATACATATACATATACGTATACTTATACATACTAGCACTATAAGTTATCTACACTCACCAAATAAACAGCATAAACCTCTTCCCCTTCCCCTTCCCCTTCCTCTTCCCCTCACCTCTTCACCCTTTTCTTCTTGTCAATGCACACAACAGGAACATATCGCCTTTTCACTCACTTACATCTTCTTTGTAATGAATAACAATCTAAACTTCAATCAAATAAACTAATAAATCAAACTAAATTGTTTCTATTCGGAGTTGGTATTCCGTCTTATCTCATCGCATCTCATCTCTCATAATCTCTTAGATCTCACAAAACACACAATAAACAACCAATGCTCTTTTTTTTTTTTGGCCCTTAAGTGCAAGTAAATAGTGTGTGTGTGTGTGTGTGTGTGTGTGTGTGTGTATCACGTGTTTTGCATTATACTTACTTTGTGCCATTTACTCAAAACAACTTTTACCCGACCACAGATATATACACATATATACACATATATACACATACACACACATACATACATGCACACATGCACACACACACACATATAATCATAGTAGTAATATAACTTTCCTCTTTCGTTCTCTCTCTCTGTTTTGTTTTTTTTCTTACTTTTCCATTGGCGCAATTTTTTTTCTTTGCTTTCTGTTTCTTTTCCTTTTTCTTTCTTTGCTTTCTGTTTCTTTTCCTTTTTCTTTCTCTCTGTGATTGAATTCGATATTGAATTCGATATTGAATTCGATATTGCCGTGATAATGAATTTATTGTTATTATTATTATTATTTATTATTATTCATTATTATAGTGAGAATATGGGGCAGAAATGGATTGTAACTTTCTTTTAAAGGGTACTTTACCACTACAACTACTACTGATTATTAGTATTATTCTTATTATTACTATCGGAAACCCAGTTCCGATATGATTATTGTATATTTTGATTGATAAGGTGAAATTGTAAGAGTAAATTAAGTTGATGGTCATTAATTAATTGATGATCTGCATTGTTCATGGTATTTGATATATCTGATATATCTAATATATCTGATATATCTAATACATTCATCATCATCATCATCATCATCATCATCATACTCGTAAATATCGTATCTTAAAGGAAATAATAGTCATGATGATACATGATAATACCTCTGAGATAGGAATGCCTACTCCGTGTAATTAGTAATAAAACTAAAAGAAAGAAAGAAAGAAAGAAAGAAGAGGAAAGAGTAAAAAGTAAAGACTTGAAACTCTTGTGTATATAAAGGGAATGATTATTTTTGATAAAGTTGTTCATTTTTCAGAATGATATCGTTTAATAGATTAATGTTATAAGAAGAGCTTATATATAACAAAAACCAAAGATTAAACACAAACACAAACACAATATGCTTCTATCTACATTACAAAAATCAAAATTACAACACAGTACTTCATTATCCATTGTTGCAAAATCCATTAAGCAAAATGGATCTTCGACAACTATGAGACTGAGAACTTCTCCATTACAAAGATACATCCAAACAACAAGTACACCAAAGACAACAGCTTCTTTGAATAATGCTGTATTGTCTTCTACGTCTGCTACGTCTGCTAACTCTGCTACCTCTGCTACGTCTGCTACTGCACTAAACAACACCAAAACTACCAATCAGGATAATAATGTCATTCAACAAATCATGGAAACTCCTGCACCTTCTCCGGTCCATTTTCTTCAATCATTAAGCAAATCAGAACTTATTTCTCTTGCTATGATTGGATGTTGTACATTGAATAAACCTATTTTAAATTTGGTTATTAAACTATTCCCATTTGTTCCATTACCACTAATCAAATTATTTATTTATAAATTATATTGTGGTGGTGATGATTTTAAACAAGTTTTACAAACTGGTAAAATTTTACAAAAAAGAGGTATTAATAATATGATGTTATCATTGACTATTGAAGATGCAGAAGGAACCAAAAATATCGATATCAATTATATTGTTAATGAAACTATTGAATCTGTTTACAATGTTTTACAACCACATTTGGAACAACAACTAGAAAAAATTGCAGCAAATGATTCTATTAAAATCAATGAAATTCCTCCAGGTTATATTGCATTGAAACCATCTGCTTTAGTAACTAATCCAGCACAAGTTTTAATGAATTTCAATAATCCTGATCCAATTTGGCAAAAACAAAGACAAAACTTGATTGATAATTGCTCTAAAATTACTAAAGTTGTTTATGATTTAAATCAATCTTTATTGAAAAAATATCCAAAAAGAAAAACACCATTTTTCGTTTCTGTTATAGATGCAGAAAAATACGAATTACAAAAAAAAGGTGTTTATGATTTACAAAGAATCTTATTTGAAAAATTCAATCCAAAGACATCTCCAATTGTTTCTTGTGTTGGAACATGGCAATTGTATCTAAGTGATTCTTCAAATGAATTGGCTGAAGAATACGCAAAAGCTGAAAAGGGTGATTATAAATTAGGTTTGAAAATCGTTAGAGGTGCTTACATACATTCAGAACCAAATAGAAGTAAAATCATTCATGAAACCAAAAAATTTACAGATGAAAATTATAACAAAATTATGACCAATGTAATCAATGATTTGGTGGAAAAGGGTGAAAAATCTCTTTATGGTCATTTGGTTGTTGCATCACACAATTACCAATCTCAATTGATTGCATCAAAAATGTTGAGCAATGTTCCAAAGGAAAATGTTGGGAAATGTAATATTGTATTTGGTCAATTGTTAGGTATGGCTGATAATGTCACATTTGATTTAATTGAAAATCACAATGCTAAAAATATTATCAAATATGTTCCATGGGGGCCTCCATTAGAAACTAAAGATTATTTGTTGAGAAGATTACAAGAAAATGGCGATGCAGTTAGAGCTGATAACGGTTGGCCATTATTGAAGAGTATTGTAGCCAGTTTGAGCAAATCCAGTATGAGCGAAGCAAATACTGGCAAAGTTTAAATTAATCAACACCATTTAAACACACCATTCACACCAACACACACTCCAAGAACCTCTTATAATATGTGTACCCTTTATAGACTTGAATACATTCTACTATTAATATGCCGTTGCAAGCTGAACAAGGTTTCCCCGACTTACCGGACTTTTCCCGCTTGTTCGGTCTTTTCCTCTCACGTCGGCAAACACCCTCATCGCTTCTTGTTTGCATATTTCCATCAAAGCGGTAAAAAATTTCACATCCCAACACATAAAGTAATATGGAAACACACACACACACACACACTCCTTACCCTAAAACCAAACCAAACATGAAGTTTGTCGCATTGGTCTCCGGAGGCAAAGACTCCTGCTACAATATTCTCCACTGCATGAGCAACGGCCACGAGTTGGCAGCAATGGCAAACTTGCATCCGGCCAATTTGCAAGACCAGGAACTCGACAGTTTTATGTTTCAAACTGTAGGCCACGACATTGTGTCCCTGTATGCCAAATGTGTTGGCGACAGCATTCCATTGTTCAGGCAGCCGATCAAACCTCAAACCTCAAAAAATGTTGATCTTAATTACACACCAACAGAAACAGACGAAATTGAAGACTTGTTTACCCTCTTGAGCAAAGTCAAATCATCAATCCCTGAAATAGAAGCCGTCAGTGTGGGAGCCATCTTGTCCTCTTACCAAAGAACAAGAGTCGAGGACGTGTGTGCCAGGCTGGGACTCACCTGTCTAAGTTATTTATGGCAGCGGAACCAACTGGAATTAATGCAAGAAATGTGTTCTTTCTCAAAAACAGATGACGAACCAACACGTAACGGAATGCCACTTATGGATGCAAGACTGATCAAAGTGGCTGCTGTCGGACTAGACAATAGACATTTGGGGAAAACTTTACCCCAAGTTTTTCCAACACTACTAAAATTAAACCAGATGTATGACGTGCATATTTGTGGTGAAGGTGGTGAATTCGAAACAATGGTACTTGATGCGCCTTTTTTCACAGAGGGATACTTGCAAATAACTTCATTAGAGTACGTGAATGATGAGGGCTCCACAGCAGATGGGGTCTTTAATGCAAAATTGGGCATTGAGTTTGTACCGCGCAAAATAGATCCCTCTGTAAACATTACCAAAATTTTACAAACAAACTTGACTAAACCAGCATTGTTTGATACTCAATGGTCTAACTTGATTAATGAGATGACATCAGACTTGTCAGAGAAATCTTCTACAGAAATCAGTTTTGACGCCTTGCATCTAAACGAAACCGTTAAAATGAAATCATCAACATCTGTGGCCCAAGTTGGTAACACACTTTATATTTCTAATCTCGAGCCCGAAGACAGCAGCGTCTCACTAGAAAACCAATCAACTCAAGTTTTTGAAAAATTAGATGCACTATTGAAACAGAGACGCATTTTAAAATGTCAAGTTGTGTCCACATCTCTAATCTTACAAGACATGTCCACTTTTGCAACTGTAAATGAGTTCTACAGCAATTTTTTTAACATATGGGAATCAATTGGACCTTTACCGCCAGCAAGAGCGTGTGTTGGTTCAGACTTGATAAATGGAGCCCTGCAATTGTCTTGTGTTGTTGACTTGACAGCAGAGATTACAAATACCAGAGCTCAACTATCTTTTAACAAAAACAAAAACGGACTTCATGTTCAAGGAAGATCATACTGGTGCCCGTGCAACATAGGTCCATACTCTCAAGCAATTTGGAACATAAAAAACTCAAATCAAGTAACTTACATCAGTGGACAAATTCCTCTTGTACCGTCTTCTATGGCCATGGTAAATGATGGGAAAACCACAAATGATAAAGTAGAACAAGCTGTTTTAGCGTTACGTCATTTTGATACAATCAAAAAAACAACCAAAGCATTGAACCAGCTGTCAATGGTTTGTTATGTAACAGATCCCACAATGGTCGCTATTGTTTCAAGAGTGTGGAAGCTTTACTCTCACGAAATGACTCAGATTGATGAAGAATGGTTCGAAAAGCAAGATGATCCTGAAAATTGCCTGACTATTGTGTTGGTTTCCCAATTGCCAAGAAATACATTGTGTGAGTGGGGAGGAATAGCTTGCAAAGAAGCAAACATTTCAGATGACTTTTGTGACACAGATGATGATGACCTTGATGATGATTCTAGTGAACCTGCCTCAAACGCGCATGAGCTAAGTGAAATTTTCGAACCTTTACTTACATCGGTTACAGATGGAAAAAAAAAAGCATTTTATGGGACTGTATTTTTCGAAGGTTTACCTGGGCTTAACAAGTTTTTGAGTGTTTTTGAAAAAACGAAAAATATCAAAGGTATTTTATACTACAATCCGAAAAAGTTCACTCCAAACACAACCAATTACCGCTTAGAGTTCTACCCAGTGAAACAAGTTTTTGACTACAATGGTATTGAAAAAGCCAGCGCAATTCAAATCACTTTGAATTGAGAAAAAAATAATGAATTTTCAATTAAAAAGTTGTTTCAAGTTATATAACAACGTTACATAATCGCTGACTAAACCTACTATTTGAACAATTTTTTGAACCGAGACCGTTTTTTCTCTTTCACAGGAGGCTCCTCTTTAGTCTGTTTGGCGTTGTTGATGGATGCGCCTGGTTGATTTTTTTCTATATGAACATGTGCAGATGCAGGTGTTGGTGCCATTGCTCTATCAAACAAAAAATCTGGAGCCTTTTCATTTTTTTTTCTATCAATCTTCAAATCCAAATGCGCTCTTCCAGTGGTCAATTTGCCAACCTCTTGCATAAACGAAAGCGGATCCAAAATACAATCACTACCAATAAAAACGTCCTTATTTTTCAGTGCTGACTGATCGTATGCAGCTTTCAGTTCAGCATGGGTTACACCACCAACAACGTAGTAAAAAAATCTCTGTCTCACAATATTTTTTTTGTCGTTGTTTCTCTTAATTGACCACGAAGCTTTGTGTCTAGGATTTCTCAGACTTGTTGATGAAGTGACGCTGGAAGATGCCATAGCAACTGGTTCTTCGTTAGCAATTGTTTCAACTGGCTTCCCACCAACATAAGGAAACTGTTGCTCATCTAGAAAAAGTGCGTTGGTCATAGCTTTAGATAAGCAGTTCCCAGCAGCAGGAACAAACCTTGAACTGTTGTAAATGGTTGAATCATTGATGATAGTTTCGTGATGCCATTCTTTTCTAAAACCTTTGTTTTTTGGAGTTTCCTTGATCATTTTGAAACCTAGCTGCTCGAAATTGTTGATCGTTGACATAAACGGTGCAAAAAATGGATGTTCTTGTTCTACACCTATAAAGGCCAAAAGCTTAAGAAAATCTTGTTCAATCAGTCCTCCTCTGTATAAAGCATACAATATAATGTATCTGACTTTGTCAGTCAATGCGGGTTTGTCTGAGACTAAACATTCACAGACCAAAGTGTTTTGCATATGTTTTACTTTTTCACCATTGGCATCCTGCCCATATCCGGAAACTATTTGCTCAAAATCAGAAAACACAGCTAGTTGCCTTTCCTCATTAACTTTCAAGCACTCATCGATCAAGGTCTTGTGCAAAGTGTATATTTTTCTTTCCTTATCAAATTCGCCCAAGTGAGCAATGACGCTTAGCAAATCTGTCGTATTTTTCACCCTAGATCTATCAACTAGCAACGGATTGGCTTGAATCAAAGAGTTAATTTTGGAGTTTATTTGCTCTTTGGCGTCTAGAATGTGCTGGTGTCTCAAATCACACCAGTCCGGATCGTTTAGTTCCCTGATCCTAGAGTGTTTGGACTCAATTTCCCCCGCTTCATTCTCCGCTTCATAGTTATACACATCTGTCTGTATGTTCAAGTTGTTGACCAAATCATAAGCCATGGCCTGATAACTGAAAGAATGGATAATTGGACTAAACAAATCAAAACTTCTATCCGTGATGATAAGAACAGAAGCCTTTCTCTTTTCGTTTGTGACGGGAGGAAAGTCTTCGTTATTTAGAGCATAAGCTTTCAATGCATCATGAAGATCCGTAGCAATTTTCTGAGCCACTAAAGTTGCATTATTCAACTGGTAGCTCTCGTCACTAGTTTCACAATATCTAATAATAGGGTATTCTCCAGTTAAAACGCAGACGCTTAGCAGCGAAAGCACTGTACGCTCGACAATTTTGTCCACCAAATCAATACAGTTTTTATTGTAAAAAAGCTGCATGCTATCTTCAGCTCCAATGGTTTCAAAATATTGTGATTCTTTTGGAATGAATGCAATATCAAGTTCTTTCATAAGAACCATGTATTGAGGAATATACTTTTTAGTTGAATAAAACGCTTGCAAATCGGGACCAACACCCCTCAAAAACATAATGTTTGCTTCTTTGTATCTTGCTGGTCTGTTTGAAAAGTCTGCATCTATGCAGTTGATATTAAATCTTGTAGGCTCCAACAAATATATTACACTCGAAGAAGTTTGGCCCTTTCTTTTCGGATCGTCTATAAAGTCCAGAGCGGTAACAAACGACAACAGCTCCTTAAGATCGGTGAAAAGGTATTCCAATAAAGTTTTAACAAATTGGTCAATCACTAAA
Organism: Hanseniaspora vineae; assembly: GCA_000585475.3. Classification (NCBI taxonomy): domain Eukaryota; kingdom Fungi; phylum Ascomycota; class Saccharomycetes; order Saccharomycodales; family Saccharomycodaceae; genus Hanseniaspora; species Hanseniaspora vineae. Next base: position 29,529 of record JFAV03000047.1, on the reverse strand, counting down.
AACTTAAGTCCATTTTTAGTGTGTATGTCGTTCAGTTGCTTGATGATGTAGTTTCTCTGAAGCACAATAAGATCGCTCATGAGGTTGGTGATGTCCAATTGGGAGAGTAGCTTTTGGCTTTCACAAGTGTGCTGCTATAGAAATGAACCGCTAATAAATTATATTGATGCCGCTTCTGAGAAACTCTATATACATAACAGATAACAACTTTAAGATCTGAAAAAAATTTGTTACTGCTGAGCGAGATCACCCCGCGTGAAAAGATGAACAGACTTGGCTTTACCCGTCTCTTCAAAGTGTGAAACAAGCTCAAAGGAACAAAGATACCTGTATTTTTAGCAATAGAACTATAGAAGAAATGATGGCATGAGATACTTTATAAGGTGTTTGCACCTCGTCATTGTGTCATAGAAGCTGCAAATGCAAGGGACCAAGTAAGTGATTGTCCCCCATCCAAATATTGACGAGGAAAATCCGGAAAATTGAAAAATCGGTATGACTGTTGTGGGTCATACAATGCGACGTTTAACATGATGATACCCTTCCAGCCATCATTAATGTTGTCTACTACAGGTTTCAATTTTTCTTCAAATTCTTCTTTGACAAATTGTGGTGACCTGATAAATGTTGAAATGGGATTGATTGGAATAGCATGAATCATCTGGATGTATTCGATGTTGTTTCCAAAATACGTGGCATGATCGATTTTATTTTCAAAAAAGATCCCTGCGACTTTGTTTCTGATAAATTGGTCAGGCTCAACTGTATTGCCCGCGCTGTATAAGAAGTAATTGTTGAAGGAATTTTTCATGATCCCTAACTTTAAATCTGCTATTTTCTCCAAGTTTGTGTTCTTAGACACTTGCCCCCATATTTTTAAAGCATAGGCCGCATTTGCATCTTCTGAACTTGACTCTTGATCTTTCCCATCTCCACTGGCAAACAATCCTTTAGCCCACGAATGACCTCCAAACCAGTCGAAAGATCTGAAGACGGGGAAAAAAGGATCTTTATCGCTTGGATTTGCAAAATCTCGAACCAGATTGTTGATCCATTGCTTATTAGCTTGCAACCATTCATCGTTGCCTCCAGAAACGTCGTGGTCGATTTGCGCAATAATTGCACCTGTCAAAACGTGGTACCCATAATGAAAATGATGATCGTTGTAGTAGGAGTTCCCAAAATCCTGAAAACTTGTTCCAGAAGACACTAATCCTCCCCATGTGGTGTCATAGTTAAGAGGTAGAATTTGCTTATTTGAGACAAATTTCTGAAATGCGACTTTCAAATTTTCCAACAATTGAACTGTCAAGTTGCGATCACGTAGAATGTAATGAGTGGCATATAAAATCCAAGCATACTTGGCCAAAGCTTTCCCACTGAAATACATGGAGTCTAAATTTGACTCTGTATCAACTTTGCCGTTTTGAACTTCAGATGTGGCAGCCAGACCAATTGCGTTTATTTGCTCTTGAGAAAAACTTTTGCTTTCAATGTGTGTCAAAGAGTACTGAGATCCAGGTGTTTCAACTTGGAATTCCAAAAAACTTGCCCTGTATCCACTTAGTTTACCATACACTGTAGAGTCTAATGTGATTTGTGGGGAAATCTGAGTAGCTTTCGTGTTTTCTGTCATTGTTTGAACGTGGTGTGGCATGCAAAAGATTAATGCACCATCTTGCGGATGTAATCCTTGAATAGAGTAATTAAAACTGTACTTTCCTGTATCATTGTCACTGACCTCACCTTTCAATTCACAATCAACTAAGTAGTTTCCTGCAACTGTATCCACAACGTCAAGTGAAGCAGGAATCAACTGAAACACCAACGGAATTGATGATAGGTCACTTACTGGCACCAACGTTTGACCATCAATTTGATTCAACTCAAGGTTTGCGTCAAAATTAGTTTGCCTCTCTGTCTCATCACAAAACACATACAATGACCATCTAACTTCATTTTCTAACAGAATGGAAAATTTCGTGGTTTGGGTCCCACTTATTTTGCCCAAGTTTTCAAAATGTCTGATCCCAATAGCACTTTGCAGTTTAGGATTCAAACCATTGTACAATGCTGTGACAAATCCCATTCCTTGAACAAGTGGAAAAGATATCTTTTTGCTCTTATCAGATTTTAATAAAATAGAAGACTGAATAGACATGTGTTTTGGATTTTCAAAACCTAGCTCCATATCATCTGCCGCTTGGAAACTTGTAGAGCCAAAAACAAAAGATTTGATATTAGTTGGACTAAAATAATATTGTGGTGGATCACCAGGTCCAAACACTTTTTGCTTGTCTTCGATATATGAAACAGCCATTCCTGAAAACCCGGGTTCTTTGCACCACCACAACGAGTATGGATGTGTCCATACAGGACATGTTTGAGACTCTACAAACATATTGCCATAAAACTTGTTAGTTTCCACAGCTCTGTTTTGAGGGTTTTCCATGTTTGTAGGCATTAGAACCTCATGAGTGCTTCTTTGAAAACAAGGCAACGGTTCATCTGTGGAGATTGGTTGAGTGAACAAGTTGTTTTCGTAGTCTACACTTTCCAGCGTATTGACTTGTGGAATTTCCAAAAAAGACTCTGGTTTTTTGTTTGCTGAGAACGGAGAGATTGAAAGTCCGCTCAAATCAGGTAACTGGAATTTTTCCCTTATTTTGTTGGGAATTGGAAACGCAGGTCTTTCGTAGCCCATCTTCAAATATTTCTGTAATCCAATTGTTTTCTTAGTCAGTTGGTTGCTCTAAATGGTTTGATGCTGTTAATGGAAAAATTGACGAGGAGTAAACACGAAATTCATGCAAGTTGTCAAAATGTTTCAGTTGAATGCATTGTCTTACCTTCACATAATGCAGGTTACTCGAAAAGGTACCTTATTTACGTTAGTTACCCCATCTCTGTAATCGTCAAATACGCAAGGAGCACCTGGAAGCACATTTCTTTCCGTACTTTCCGTCTTTTCCGAGGTTCCGCTAGTTGGGTGAATGCTCATCGGGAAGAAAACAACTAAAGTTCTTCATCATCAACTAAAACACGAATCAACTTTTTTTGTTTTGAGAGTTTGCATCGCTTTGAAGTGGTCCAAAATCAAAACAATCACAGCGCTTTTCAATTTGCAAACAAGCAAGAGTTATCCAAAAAGAGCAGACACGGGGACCATGGACTTACAATTTGAAAAAGAGTTGAAAAATCATTTAAAATCTCTCAAGGAAGAGTACAAAATAATAACGTTACTTAACCACAGAAACAGAAACCAGCACCGTGTGGCTAAATGGTGGAAATTTTTCAATATTTTCAAAAGGAAAACTTTTGATGTAATACAGAGAATACATCATATACTTACAAGTAAAATTACCAATGTACAGAAAACATTAGTACGAAATGTAAATCAGCTCTACAAATCACTGAATTATTTTCTGAAAAAACAATCAAAAGCGATATATTATGCGTTTAATGGGGTGATCCAGTTGGGCCAATTTGTCACGTTGGGGGTTGTGTTGGTTGGTACTTTTGCCAAGATCCAGTCAACTTTTGAAAAGTTGCAACACCTTTTGAAATCATGTGAATATTTGTCTATCACTATTACAGACAACAAAGCGAAACCAGTTGTTGGTGCCAACACTGAGCTGGCGAAGATTGGTAATGTTCAACCAGGGAACGAAGAGGAATTGGGCGAGGAATTGGGCGAGGAAGTTGCCGGACCACTAGAGTTATCCATTTCAAAAGAAAATGTTGATAAAGAACAATGTCTCAAAGTTGTTGAAACTTCAATCTCCAAAGAAGCAAACAAGAAGATCCAATCAAGAAAAACCAAAAAAAGCAAAAAGAAAAGTAAAAATGCTATTGATGATATCTTTGGGTAATGGTGGACTAGTCGTGAATGCCATTTTTTTTTCCTTCTTTGTTATGGACTTTCATTTGATATGATTGTACTTAAGGCTCGACCCATCTCAGTTTTATTTCCATTGTCATCATCATCATCATCATTAGACTTATTTCAACTGTTATCAGTCTTCAAATATCGGAATTATCACGTGGCTATCAGATCAAAGTGTGTTTTTAGTAGCGATGAAAAAACTCGTTTCTTTTTGTTTTTGGAATTTTTTTCTCATCGCGCGGGCATTATTATCAGCCATTCTGAGCTTCTTGACATATTAACAAACAAAGGTGCTTACGGTAGAGTTGGTTCATCTACTATTGGATAGGAATCAACTCAATTTATACACACTCAACACAAGCAACCGCGAAAAGCAAATCATCAGTTTGTAAATCATCAGCTGCACCTCAGAACAAATGACCGACTCCATCAAAATCACACATCCTTTTCAATTTGTTTTAAGCAACTCTAACGGAACACTGATTTTTGCAGTTATCAAAAACATTGTTCAGGTTTTCAAAATCAACAGCGAATTGAACAAATTTCAGAAAATTGGTGAATGGAAAGATGAGTTTGACACTACCGAACCATTGAAAGAAAAAGTGGTTGCTGAACAAAAAAGGCAAATCGAAGAAAACGAAAAATCTGGCACAACATCTACCAAAAAGTTGAAAAGTAATCTAAAGGAAGCAAAAGTCCCTACACCAGGAGTTGGTGCGCCTCCAATCTTCAGCTATATCAGAGACCTAGTTTTGAGCAATGACGAATCTAAATTGATTGTCTGTACCGATTCTGACAAAGCAGCTGTTGTTTTCAACATTGATTTGAGCAACAAAGATAATTGTTTGGCACTGTTCAAAAGAACACCAGTTCCGAAAAGACCAAGTGCTATTATCACCTCTGATGATGACACTAAGCTATTTTTAGCAGACAAGTTCGGTGATGTTTATAAGATGGATATTCAAAATGCTCAATCAAATGAGCCACTAGAGCCTATTTTAGGCCATGTGTCTATGCTAACAGACATTGGATTTGTGAAAAATGAATCCACGGGTCAAAAATTTGTGATTTCATGTGACAGAGATGAACACATCAAAATCTCCCACTACCCACAAACTTTCATTGTCGATAAATGGCTTTTTGGACACAAAGAATTCATTTCATCTATTGTGACTCCAAAATGGAACAATAAACTACTGCTTAGTGCAGGAGGGGACCCATATGTTTTCTCATGGGACTGGCAAACAGGAAAACTGCTTGACAAGTTTGAGTATTTATCCTTGATTGAAAAAGATGTTAATCTAAAATATCATTTGGCAATGGAAAGATATCAAAATGAGGCAAAAGATTTGGTTGAATTTTGTGTTTCCAAAATTGTAACCTTCCCGGAACTACCACTTTTTGCATTTTTTGTTGAGGCTACAAAGAAGATATTCGTTTTGAGTATTGATCAGGAATCTGGGAAATTATCACTGATTCAAACAATTCAGCTGGACTCTATCGTTGTTTCCTTAGCAACAAACAGTCACAATGAGTTGATTGCTTCTTTGGATACTGTTGACAATCCAAAATGTTCCAGTGGAATTGTGTTTTTTACTCACAACAAATCGGCAAAAGACGCTTCATTTGTGAAAAACGAAAACAAAACAGAAAGTTTCCACAACTTTATTGAAGAAGAGCTAAGCACAAATGAGGATTTCATTGTGAAAAATGTCACCAAAGATGTGTATCCTTTGTACAACAACTCGTACTTGAGAAAACATGGTGAGCATTTTTCCTAGGATTGGTCTAGCAGAGAAAAGCGTTTTGCTCAGCTGATTTTATATAATGCATAACCAAATGAATAGAATAGTGTGGAGGGAGCGAATTGCTCCTGTTATGTAACTATGAAAAGATGTTTATAAACGGTTTATGGTTTATGCAGATATTTTTAAAATCGTATAGTCGGGTAGCAGTCATTTTGCTTATCACAGAGGCAGCAAGGTTTTGCTTTTGTAGACGACGTTAGTCGAGGGCAAGTAGGAAAGATCACCCCAAGACAATGCGAGTTTGGTAGTCTTATACATGAACTTTCGAAAAGATAAAGGTTAAAAGCTAGAAATACCGCAGATAAAACTACAGAGATCTTGACTCCTTATTTTGAAACAGTTTTTCAGCCAAAAATGGAAAAAGCAAAAAAGTCAGTAAATTTTAAAAGTCACCCACACTATACAAATAATAGCTATGATCATTCAAGTGTTGAGAATTTACAAAGACCAAGCATCGCACAAGCTATTGAAGACTCGCAGAAGTTGCAACAAGAGATTCATAACACACTGCACGACTATATATCCCTGAATCAAAGAATTAAAAGTGAAATAAAAGAGTTTTTGGATTTGAAGTAGGAAAAACACCTTCTAAAATCTGCAAAAAGCCAGATACAATTCTCTTTTTTACGAAATTTAAGAATAATTAACTGAAGGATCAAACCATTGAAAATAGACGCATCCATGGTTTGCTAATCCCTGAAGGAAGCGAATTGGATTGCAGTTCTATTCATGCTTGTATCGATTGCCCCTTGAATTTGTTGAATACATTCCTCAAGCTTTTGAGAGTTGTTGTGAAAACAGTACAGCAAACAGCTTTTCAACTTCCTCTCACTTTCAGCATCTAAAATGTTCGATAAAACTCTAATGAAAAACTCAAAGTCTAGTGTGACCTGCAGTAATCCATCAGTAGAAACTCCGTCGATATGCTCTTTGAAAAGTTTGTACAGGTATGTACTAATAAACTGCTGAGCCTCTGAGGTAATTTTTTGACTCATATCTGGCGATATGTTTGAACAATCCCGATGAACCTGCACTAAAATCATCAACACCTCTAAGATGTAATCACTAGCCCTAAATGAAGTGGTGGTGTAAGATAGCCAATCAATAGAGGTGAAGCCCTTTTCCAAAGTTTGCCTCAACTCGTATTTCAAATCAGAAGCATAGTTAGTCAAAATCGAAGAATGCATTTTTTCCAATATCGTGAACATTTGCAAGTTTGACAACTCGGATGCATTTTCAGATGAAATGTCAAACTGAGCTTGAAAATAGTTCAAAATGAACGGGAAGGCATCTTTGGCCAAAACTTGGATGTTGTTCAAAGTCAACAAAGTTTCTGTTGTTCTTGGATTTTCCTTCTTTCTGTTGGCATCTTTCAACAAACTTTCCAATACTGTTTCCAAAGCTTCAACCTGCTCTTCTTGTAAACGTTTCATTGTCACTGCCAAAGGCTTGCCCAAGGCTTTGAAATTGTTGACAGAAACAGGCAACATTTCGTGAAAAAATACCAAATCCTGTAGTGTGTTTATTGTGACGATGCTTGCATTTTTCACAATGATGGGCAAAAATGTACATTTTCCTGTTTGGCCCAAATTTTCATTGAATTCATATATTGACCATGTTTCTAAAATATCAAATTGTCTGTAGTCCTCTAATCTAGTAAAGTTGATGGCTGCAATTGAATTCTCCAAAATTTGAGAGCATGTTTTTTGCAACAAGCCGTTGACTTTGGGGTCAATGTTTAGCTGGCCAATATCATTGCACAATCTGAAAACTGGTTCTACTACCATTGGCAAGTATCTAAGACAACTCAAATTGTTGCAGCCAGGAACCAAAAACTTAAACTCTGTAGGTATTTCTGGGTTAACTTCAAAGAAATTTTGCAAAAGAATAATCAAGTCGCTAACAAAGTCAGTTCCCTTTTCGATGATGTTTTCGATTTGATATGACTCCAACTCCAAGGCAAATTTCGTTTCCCCACCTGTATTTGAGTTCCCAAAAATGATGTTTTCTCTTCTTTTGTCGTTGATAATTGATTGTTGGAACGAACCATTCAAAAAATTTTGAACATTGCCCCAAAACTCCACAAAACTCGTGGCTAATTGGTGTATGTCATTGATATATTTGATTATCAAAAACCACATTTCAACAACGGCAGTTTGATCAACAAACTGTGTTTCAGAAAACGACGACTGTTTCGTGAATTGTAAGTAGTAAGACAATTTTTCAGGCAAGACGCCTGGCTCCGATGAGGATGAAGACGAGTATAAAGCCAAATTTTGTAAGCTTAATGATAACTTCTTTTCCTCTAGTTTGGTTGACATCAAAGAACTTACCGAGTTTAGCTTATTTTTTGCTTGTTCCAATTTAGCATCAATCCAAAGACAAATTGGGGAATCTTCTACATCCAAATCCAAAAGTTTGCTGATAATGGGCAAAAAATTGTATTTGGACTCGATAAAGCCGGACCCTGTATCATTTTCCAATAAAAGATTCCACAAGTGTTGCCTATACTGATCCACAACGTTTTCAACTTCATTCCAAACTTTTCTTTCATTTGGACCAGGTTTCATGGAGCAATATGTTTTTTTCGCATTGTTATATTCATAAAGTAGCTCAGAGTAATTCCCATTGTTCAAAAGCGTTTTCAACTTACCAGGTAGGTTTATCAAACCTGCGGAACTCTCAATAAATGAAATAGCTTTAGCATAGTTTTTTATTAAATCATCGGATATCATCAATTTTTTAGACAAAACAACACCTTTTTTCGAGGAATCCAATACAGATTTTTCTAAGAATTGAAATTTTTCATCTTCATTTGCTGTTGTTTTCTTTAGGGAATTTGCATCAGCGGAGCCACCGCCACTCAATTGAGCACTGCCGGCATTGAACTGCTCATAAATGTTATCTAAATTGTTTTTGGAGCGCACGTATCTTGTAAAATTAGAGTGAACAAATTTTCTCAAATCGGAGCTCTGATGGTTTAGATCACTATCCAATGTATCCAAGTACTTTGTGAATTGTTCAAAAGAGTCCTTGGAATGAACATTTTGCAAAAAAAGTTTGGGGTTAAATTTTGTGCTATTAATGGAATAAAGCATTGGGTCTTTTATATTTGGAAGTCTGTCTGAAATTTGGTGTCCATCAAGAGGATCAATGTCAATAAAAGGTGGTGTGTCTGTATTTATTCCTGCAGAATTGCCTCCTCCCGTTGTTGAAACATTTTTTCTTTCAAATTTCCCCAACTCATTAAGAATGTCATGTGCTTGTTCTGTTGTCATTTTAGACCCATCCTTTTCAAGTTCGACCAAAGGTTTGGACAAATCAGAAAACGTTGAGCACTCAGCCCATTTCCCCTTAGGATTGTTTGATGCAAGTCCGTATACATCCAACAAACTTTGTTCATTTTTGAAAAATGCTGACATCTTAAACCAAAATTACTGCCAGTCACAAAGCTTCAATGTTTCTGCTGTTCTTTTGGGGAAGTTTGCCTTTATATCCTTAACTAACTTACATCATACAATTTTAACAAAACTGTGCATTAAGGTCTTTCAAGATCTTGTTTACCTGGGTCTCTCATCCTGAAACCACTCGAGGCCAGTTTTTCCCCTGAGGGAAAAAGTCTGTGATTGCGTCGCTGTCGTAAATCCGTCGCATGTTTTCAATCTCGTCAAAAACGTCGAGATGAGATTTCAACTACTCAGCATCTTCACTTACCGAAAAATATGAAAATTACAATGCATCTATATATTTATATATACTCTGGGGTTACATGACTTAAAGATGCAAAATTTCTGCTGAGCTTAATAGAAAAAAAAGCAGATGAAAAGCCCACTAAGTCATCACCTTCTTCTAGGGCCTCTGATTGGAGGAATGGGCTTTGATTCCAGTGTTGATTTCTTTTTGAACATAGGTGCGTGCTGGAGTAGGTCGGGCACCACAATAAACTTGATATTGGAGCCCCTTACAAACACATTGCTCATGGTTGTTGTTTCCTTGCCGTCTCTCCCCACGGCAACGCAATCTTTCAACTGTATGTTCATATTGTCTTCGCTCTCAACCAACTTTCCTCTGTAGGTTTCGCCAGTAGTAAGTTCCACCGAAACCACATGGCCTTGTGTTTCGTTCAATAACTTGATCGGAATGCTATTGCTGTTGCTCATTTAAATGGTCTAGGTCACTCTGCTATGCCTTCTGCAGACTCCTTTGGGGATTTTACAGAAGTCTCTTTTGTCTAATACGAGTAAGCTTGAATTTTGCCAATGCTTCATACTCGGTTTAATACCATCCGCGTGTTAAGGGCAAAAAAAAAAAAATGTAAAAACAAAAAAAACACACAGAGCTGCAAAATCTTATCCGCTATTACACAAGAAGATAAAGCTATACACTTGATTTATTTAAAATCAAAATTTCCATTAGGACAGTTTTAACAAGAGAAACTTAAGCATTCTGGACAAACACGAGAAATAATTTGGAAAATTTCTGTAGGCTCAGCTTTCAAGAAACCAGGGCAATTGCAAAGGCTCGCGAGAGACAAATATAGTAGCATCCGCAACCACTAAACATGAAAGTGACAATTGAAAAGGTTCAATTTGAACAAAGCATTCAAGGTCAGATATGTTGTTTGGAAGTTACGAACAACATCATGCACACTGTAATGTTTCAATCAACAGACCAAGGGAAATTTTTGAAGATGTTTGTGATTGATCTAGACCACCCAGAAAAGGTTCAGATATTGGATATTCCACATATTAAAGAAAACGAAACTATAGCCAAGACATGGAGTATAAGCACACCTAAAACGGCTCAGAGCGGTATTATGTTGATGAGTGCTGGAGGAAAATACTACCACTACAGTAACAAAATAGGCAAAATCACATTTTTAAAGAAATTATCAAAAAAACAAAATTTCACAGCAAGCGCTGTTACATCAATCGTCTCTGAAGAAGAAGAAGAAGAAGAAGAAGAAGAAGGGGAAAAACAATGCGTTCTTATTGGTACTGATCAAAGTAAACTCTACAAGTACAATTTGCAGACGGAAAAAATTACTAAGTTACATGAATGGAGTAGAGACATTGTTGAAGGAATATCGTACACAGACTCGACATTGTGGGTCATTGTTGGAAGCTCAATCTCAGTTTTCTCGGACTTGCACTCTATCAAAGACTTGAAAATAAATACTCAACCTTCTACAGTGGAAGTTTATGAAAAGTGTTCAAGCAAGATTCAGCATCTACAGCACAAACGTTTTATTGAAAATCCCAACACAAACAGTTTTGGATGGATTACCAAAAATGGTGTTGTTTTTGGGTCTTTATCTGAATCTCCTAGTAAAGCAAAAGTTTTATTAAATTTTGAGCTACCGCTACATAACGATAGCGTAATTACCGATCTTCTTATGAGTGATTATCATATTGTGTTGTTAACTCAGGGAAAGCAACTTCTAATCGTCAACCAGCTAAACAATAAACTTGTCTTTCAAGAAAAGATTAATTTGCCTAGCAACGAAGAGTTGCACGGATTCAAAGTTGATTACACCAATAACACTTTTTGGCTCTTCTCAAAGACCAGCGTATTTGAAATTGTTGTAAAGAATGAATACACAAATGTGTGGAGAATTTTTCTTGAAATGAATGAGTATCAAAAAATTTTGAACATTAACGATTTTCCGCAGTTTGATAAAGAGTTTGTTTATCAAAAATATGGTGATTATTTGCTATCAAAAAACGAATTTTTAGAAGCATCAAAGATGTATAGTTATAGCAACAGTGACATCAGTTTGACAACTTTAAAATTGCTGGAAAAACATGATATCAGGTCTTTACAAAACTTCTTTGTTCAAAGATTAGCACACTCAAACTTGACCAAAATGCAGCAAAAACTATACACTAGTTTGATTTTGTGGAACTACGTCCAAATGCAAGCAGAAGACAGAGTTATAAGAGAGTTTTTGATCAAGTACGTTAATAAAATTGATAAAACGTTAGCCTATGACGTATTAAAGTATCAAAAAACAGCAAGCAATTTACTTTTTTATGCAAATTTGGTTAAGGACTATAAGTTTGTGCTTGATCACTGGATCAGCCTGGAAAATTGGTATGAAACGTCTAAAATATTACTGTTACTAAATCAAGAGCAATATGTGTACCAATATGCAGCGGTTTTGCTAAGCAATGATCCTGAAACAACAGTTCAAATGTGGATGAAGCTTGCTTCAACCATACAAATATATCCAGAAAAGCTTATTAAACCAATTTTGGGTTACTACTCTAGCTGCTACTTGCGTGCGACTGGTACTGAAAATTATGCATTAAACTATTTGGCATGGTGTGTTGCTAATGAGCAGCTTATTGCCAGCGATTATTCGCGAAATACAAATGGTTTGAAACACAATTCAAAGATCATCACACCATTAGTGCACAGCACTATTCTTTACATGATGATTACTGACAAAAAAAATACTGCTGAATTCAAAATCATTGAATACACTAGAACACACGCCGGTAAGTTTGATTCAAATTTCATTTTGAACTTGAGCTTAAAGTTTGATAGAATTGAAACCGCCATTAACTTATATTCTGATATGAACTTGTTGGAGGAAGCGGTAAATTTGGCTATCATGCATAAAATGCTAGAAACGGCCAAAAGAATTGCCTCGCTCTCTAAAAGTTCAGTTTACTCCACCAATTCTACGGTGGGGAATGATGCCACTTATGATATTTCTTCTTCCACGACAACAAACTTTGCACCAGGCCGTGTTCCTATACTTTTGGACGACAGCGAGGTCAACAGCGAAATTGCTATCAGGAAACCATTGTGGATCAAAATAGCAAGGGTTTTATTGTTGGATCCTATGGCCCGGAAGAATGGAAAAGACACAAAGCAGACAATTACAGATATTATACTTGAGTCCAATGGAGTTTTAACAATCAAAGACTTGATTCCGCTTTTTGACTCAATGACAACAATAGCAAATGTTAAGGATGAATTGATAAAATCCTTAGAGCAGCATGCTGACTCTATGCAACAAATTTCCCATGAAATTACCAATCTTGTTAACATCAAGAAAAATATCATTAATCAAATGGAGTTGCTTGATAAAGCTTATGTTGAAATCAAACCTGGCACCATTTGTGATGAATGTGACACTTTTTTGCAAACAAAAAAGTTTTACTGTTTTCCTTGTGGACACAACTTTCATATCAATTGCTTGATCAGCGCTATACTGAAAGGTGGAGATTTCATGTTAAGCGGCAAGATTCAGGACTTGCAAAAGAAGCGCAAGACCGATTGGGTTAAAGAACTTGATCAATTGATTGCCGCAAAATGTCCTTTCTGCAGCGAAATCAGTATCAACAACATTGACGAGCCTTTAATGCTTCAAAGCAGTTTTGGAGATAATTTTTTGAAATTGTGAAAATTGTTTCTTTGTATAAATTTGTGTAGTTGGCTTTTTTTTTGCTCTAGACTTAATTAAAGTAATTTTATGAATGTAGATTATCTGCTGAACTGTTGTCGGACAAGTTTCGGCATGTGTTTTCAGTTTGGTTTTTTTCCCCGAACCTTTGGAAAGAACTTTTGTATCGGGTCTTTGGAACCTCCTGAACTTCGCGAAGTTTGCCTGATTTTTGAAGTGAGCTTCAGTGAACACACATCAACACAGTTATATACTAGCTAACCTGAACTCAAAGCACCAACAAAAACCAAAGCAATATAAAAGAATGCTAGGAGACAACCCATTTGAAGAAGTTCACGGAAACAGCGAATTTAATGAAGAGATAGATGATATTGTTATCGGCAGGACCGAAAATAATAACAATATGCTAAACAATGCCGCCACTGGTGCAGCTGGTTTTGAGAAACATCGTGAAGATGATGATGACGATGATGAAGACATGGACATGGAAGGCGATGAAATTGACGATGATTCTGGCCCTAAGGGTGAAAAAAAATCGCGGTTGGAAACTGGTGCCAGCAACCTTTTCGAATTGCCTGAGTTCACCAGAAAAGACAAAACTTTGCAAGAAATATTGGAAATGATGCAGGATAACCCACCAATTATACCTGATGCGGTGATCGATTATTATTTGATGAAGAACGGAATGAATTTGAAAGACATCAGAATCAAAAGACTACTAGCTTTGGCCACCCAAAAATTTGTCAGCGACATTGCCACAGATGCATATGAATACTCTAGAATAAGGTCCTCAACAGCAGTTCAAAATGCAAACAACGGGCAAGCTAAAGCGAGACAACTTCTAATGGGCCAGCAGCAGCAACAAATGGCGCAACAGCAAGAACAACAGGGGAACGGAAGTAACGATAATAATAACACCGTGGCAGCAGGTAGTTCTGGGTCTGGTAGTGGTGGTGGATCGCAGCAACAAAATGATCGGGAAAAAGTAGTGCTAACGGTGAACGACTTGAGCAGCGCAGTTGCCGAATACGGCCTTAACGTTGGTAAACCTGACTTCTATCGTTAAATAGAGGATGAAGATTTGACGTATATAGGTTTACAATTATGATTGTTTAAAGTGTTGTTTTGCTTGAATGGCGTCTGTACATGGTGTTTTTTTTTTGTTTCCCAATAAGCATATGTAAAGTCCAAACACTTCTAGGCCAAAAAAAAAAAAAAAAAAAAACAAGCCATTGGTAGGTGTTTTAATGGTAGCTACAATCTTTGGGCATCATTTTGTGTGCACTTCAGGCTCATTAACAGACTGATGCTTTGATAATTGATGAGCAAACTTTTAATCTCATCAAACATTATCATACCCGGCCTGGTTGTTTTTCTTAGGGGGAGGGGGGGTGACAATTTCCAGAGTTTTTTTTTGGGGAAAAACACCTGCTAAAAGGCTCTTCCTTTCCAGAAAGTTCTCACGTCTTTGATTAAACCCAATGTTATTAAGTCAATTTAGTACTTAAGCCTCAAAATAGTTAAGTAGTAAAGATTCTTTCGAAGCAAAATCAACTTCTCAAAAGCAAGCAAAAATAAAGCCCCACCCCCTATCAAACAGAAACAAAAAAAAAAATGCCTATTGATTACTCAAAATGGGACAAGTTAGAGCTTTCTGATGACTCTGACGTCGAAGTGCATCCAAATGTTGACAAAGCTTCATTTGTCAGATGGAAACAACAGAGCATTCATGAAGAGAGAGCCAAGAGAAACCAGGACATCAAAACTTTGGAAGCACAAATGACAATGTACGAAAACTTAAACAAGCGGACAGACAATATGTTGAAAAACATGTCGGTATCAGACCTTGGTTCTTTGGATAACATTGTCAAGTATTTAAACTCTAATTTTGACAAATCAGAAAGAAGTGAAGGTGAGTATGTTGACAAAGACATTCCTACTTATAACGAAATGGTTGAAGACTTGGTAGAACAATTGCAAAAAGAATTGAAAGAGGCTAACAAAGATCCTACCGATGGTTCTTTGATTGCTCAAAAGCTTGTGGAGCACAGACTGAAAATTCAAACAGTCATGAACGAAGGAAAAATTAAGTTAGCGAAACTTTATGAGGAAAAAGCAAATCACATCTCTTCGGATGACATGCACGATGGCTGGAACAGCAGTTTCGTCAATAAAGGTGGAAAAACGGTGGCACCATCGGTAGGCGCACCATCGGTAGGCGCACCAGACGTGGCAGGAACCACCACTTCCTCTTCGGCAGCTGCCTCCAACTTTCAAACCCCATCTATTTCTCAATCTTTGCCTTCTTCTATCAAGAATTTTATTAGTTTCGATGCTGAAGAAGATGTTCTGAAACTGGATTCTAAAACAAGGGCATTTGGTGAAATCGCGACCAGCGACTTGAAGAAATCACAGCAGTTTTTGCTTGAAAATATGGAAATCTTGTCAGATCAACAGAAAGATGCTTTGATTATGAGCGCATTTGAATACGAAATGGAAGGTGATACTAAAAAATGCTATCAGGTAATTCACCAGGGTGAATTGATGCAGTTTATCAAAGAATTGTACGATCTGAAAAAAATACCATACTTGCACACTTCGGAAATGGAAAACGTCATCAACAACTTCTTTGACAGAATATTTTTCAACACACAAAACGAAATGGGCAAACAGCAATTTTTGCAGTCTGTTGAGTCGAAATACGAACATATTAAAACAAGAAGCAAAATTTTGCAAGAGCAAGACGCAAAGGCTCTTGGTGCGGACGAAAGCGAAGGAGTTGAAACTATTCAGCTTAAATCCCTTGACGATTCTGTGCAGCTAAAAATCAATTTGCCGGATTTCGATAGTACTGATCCTAATGAGCAAAAGAAGGTTTCCAAATTCAACGAATTGTCACCAGAAATGCAAAATGCTGTAAAAACAGAGAGTCTGGATGTAATTAATGATGTATTAAGCAGAATGTCTGTTTCTGAAGGTGAAAAAGTGTTGGAGATTTTTGATCAAGCTGATATCATTGGTATCAATGCTTATTTTGATAACGAAAAAGACTTTGAAGAGTTGCAAGAATCATATCAAGAGCAAATGAATCAAGCCGAACAAAATGAACTGAGTGCTGCGGATCAAGACGATATTGATTAAAAATACTGACCACTGTTTTTCTTATAAAAAAAAAATAAAGTGTTGAATGAGTCACCCTTTTTTTTTTTTTCATTGTTTTTCAGTTTCAGAGTCAAACACTGCGGTTTGTTTTTGGCGGTGCCATTGGGCCAAGAGTCTTCTTCATCAACACTTTGTTTTAGGTTTAATAAAACTAGCATCATAAAAAATCATATGTAGATAAACTGTTTCTTAATGAAGATTTGATTCCCCATTTGTAAATTCCTAAAGATGTCCCAATCACTAAAGAGGTACCTTCATTATCTTGAACCCAATCCAAACCAGAAATGTCATTTTCTTTGGACTTGGTATGTGCATGAGCGGGATCAAGTGTAGTTGCGTATTCGTTTGGATCATTCAGTAAGGCATTTTGCGTCTCAAAGTTTATGATGTTTGCAATAGGCAGTTGATATCTTGAAAGTGAAGTGGATGAAACAGACGACAGGGAAGGTGTTTGAGTACCGTATGAAGAAAAGGAAGCAGGGGAACTAGACCCTAGTCCCGATTCACGTAAAAGTAACTGGGAGAATTGCATATGTTCAGGCAACGAGTGATTGTCACTAGTATCAAATCTCAAATTTCTTGAACGGGTTCTACTTTTATTGGTGTGAACGCTTCTGGTGAACTTGTTTTTGTCATGATTTGCTTTTTGGTAAGACCGCTCCTCCCCTTGTTTTGCTTCTGGGTGCAACGTATGAATGTGGCATAATTCTAGGCTTTCTTTGAATCCAGTCGGATCATTATTTTCATTTGACGTGAACTCATTTTGTTCTTTAATTTGGTCGTTATCCATATGACTTGCCCTGTACGTTGAGCGAGCTCTAGATGACTCAAAAACAGTGTTATAGTAATAATAGGTACTAAATGTCTCCTTGAATGAATCGAAAAGGGTGTCGTTGTCGAAGATGGTTAAATTTGGTTTGAAAAAGTTCTGATATTGGATCGACTCTTTGGCATTTGCTAAATAATTGACATTTGGATTGGCACTCATGCTGTCAACACTTTCATAGTTGTAGCTTGTGGTTGTGATTCTAGGTGGTGTTGAGACTTGCATTCCAAACCCAAGTTCCAAGGGATAACTTGCAGACATGGATTCGTTAGAGTGCGTTTGAGATGACTGGGTGTAGTAAATGTTTTCATTGTTGAAGCTACTAGAATCAGCTTCTTCTGCACATACACTAGCCGAAGGTTGTGAATATATGATGTTTGGTAACTCCACCAAGTAGTGGTTGTCAAAGTTTTTGGAATCCAAAACGTGGACAACACCAACGTTCTCAGAAATGAATAGCAAGTTATCAATGTCCCCGCTGTATTTGCAAACCCTGAAAGCGCCTTTTTGGGTACATGGTCTTGAAGATACCAAATGTTTGATTGGTTTGTCTAACCTGCGAACATCGTAAACCAACCCATATCCGTTTTGAAACACAGAAGTAAACTGTGTGTTTGATTCATTGAAACACGAGGAAAACCCGTACTCTCCATACTCGGCAGTGTAAGTCTTTTCAAAATTTAAATTGTAGTCGATTTTGGATATTTCATCGAGCTCCAATTCATGCTGTGCTAAATTTCCCACTGTTTTGTTTGAGCTAGAGACTTTAAAGAAAGTTCCGCTTCTGTCATTTTTATTTTGAGCATTTATTTCTTTTGTGTTGATGTTGTGGCTGTAGAGAGCAAACTTGTTGGAATCTCCGGATACAATCATTTTGGATCCATCGTGAGCCAAGTTGCAAGAGTTTAGTGGTGTATGCATATCGTTGATCACATTCAACATTTGCAAATTTCCGTTTCGAAGATCGTAATTCAAATGGTACAAATTTTGGTCGTTGTTGCAAACAAACATTTCACACTGTAAAACTCCAGTGTACGCTCTATCGGCACTATACAAAGCAACGTCATTATTAATTAATTTCCCCAAAGTGACATTTGAAACTTTGGGTGTTTCCGGTGTGTCCTCCAGCGCAGATTGATGCAAAGCTGCACTTGCGTCTCCGTGTTTGAAAGACAGGACCCCTCTCCAATCACTTGACCATTTACCTCTGTCAGTATTGAAATTATCTAAATTGCTTATTTCCATGTTTCCAGGAAGCTCATCCGTGCACAACTCCGCAAAATCTTGACCATTTTGAGACTCTATAATACCTGCGGTGACGTAGAACTCGTCAATCTCTTGAAAACATTTAGGCTTATAGTTCAATACAACGTCGTTACTACAAACTGTGGATGCGTTGTAATCAGAATGATGATGAGAATGATGATGATGCCGTTTGAAATTTCTCGAACCTCTATGTGAATGTTTGCTCTGTGATATGTTTGAGTCAAAGGACTTGATTTTGTTTTGGAAAACGTAGTTGATCTTGTATGGTACAAGCGATGAACCCTTGACTAGGTCTCTAAGTTGCCAGTGGTTGATGCTGACGTTGGCGTCAAACACTTTCAAGTCATTGCTGAAAAAAAAACTGTCGTAGCTGATCGCATCTTCGATTGTCATTTTAAGTTTTGGTGTTTTATTTATTGTTCAGTTTTGTTTTGTTTTTTTTAATATGGGTGAGTAAGGCTTTCAGCTTGGTGTTTGTTTTATACAGGTGTGTATTTGTGTTTGTGCTTATGGGTTTAGCATTCTTCTTTATGCACCCTTTTCGGTTTTTGACAACCATGCTTTACCCCTTATTTTTCCTCTTTTTTTTTTTTGTCCCGTTTTCGGTGTGTTTATCTAGCTTATCAAATGGTCGTGAAATACTAGATAAGATAAAAAACACGTGATATTTGTGTAATTGAGGTCTTTTAAGCCACTTCTTTTGTTTTTTCAATTAATTAAACACAGCACTGAATCTGTTTTCAAAACTCTAAAAAGAATTTTAATCAACGTATAAGAGCTAAAAAGTGACATAAATGGCGTATTAGTTCTCTTGGCATAGTATATATTTATATATCTTATTTTTTTCTCAAGTTCATTAGCAAATATGCAGCATCTTTATCCACTGGGATCTCAAGGGTTTCGGCATCCATTGCAGTGTTGTTGTTGTTGTTGTTGTCGCTGTTGTTGTTTTTATTGTTTGAGGTTACTTTTCCTGTACTGTTCAAGCTCATCACGCTTCTCTGTCTCAGTTTGTTGGCACCCAGTGTGGCCCAATCTTCTTCGTCTGTGTTATCTTCCTCCTCTTGTCTTTGGTCTTTGTTTGCGTAACTTTCTTTTTTCGTGCCCATACCCCATTCATTTTCTTCATAAATCCCATTGGGATCCAGGTACTTCACATTACTAACGGTGGACCGAATAAAAGATTCGTTTTGGAAATTGTTTTCTGGAGGGAATGTGCTGGTATAGCCTTTATAGCTGGTATCGTTCATAGGGGTTGTAGTAGGGGTGTGGGTATTATTAGAGAAAGTGTTCTTGTGGGTATTTGCACTTGCAGTGCTTGTGCCTGTTGCGCTCGTGTTTTTCCATGCTTGTGCTGCGCTTGTCTTATTCACCATCTCTCTAAAATCATCCAGTGATGCATGTCCTTGTACACCATTACTATGTGTACTATTTTTCCTACTTCCTGTATAATTTTTGATATTAGATGCATTACCATAAGATTGTTCACCTATCGAAGATCTGTTAATATCTCTTTCTCTTGTACTGCTACTTCCTCCACTCGATCTTCTATGCAGCAGCTTGATGACTTTTGAGTTCAGTGGCATGATCGGCTGTATGGAGTTGGAGATGGATCCTGATCTCGAGTGCGAGTTGGATTTGTTGTAGGTGTTATTACTGTTATTACTGTTATTACTGTTATTATTATTAGTAGTAGTAGTAGTAGTAGTAATAGTATTGGACAGTTGTGTATCCAGTACAGGTCTTTCACTAAGTAAAACACTTGATTTTCTTCTTTTTTGATCAAAAGAATAATTCAAATTAAAAGTATCTTCCATATCTGAATCTTCCATATCTGAATCCTCATCAAAGACATCTTCACTAATATGATGCTTTCCCAATGGATTCAGTATGTTGGCCAATTTCAAAGACCTGTTCCCGAAACTCGTGTCGCTTCCACCACTTCCACCACTTCCACTACTTCCGGGACTGCTCTTTCCACTCTTGGGTTTTGAAGTTTGTTGGTTAGCTGTGATTTCGGGCGGGGAGTTGTTCCTGCTTTTTTGTTTATCGTTTCCAGTATTACTAATTCCACTATCATTTACTATATTACTAATTCCACTATCATTTACTATATTACTAATTCCACTATCATTTATTTTGTTATTATGCATTACAGTAGCACTCGTTTCGCTCGTGTTATTGTTCACTCCATTAGTACTCGCTTTGCTGGTATGAAGTTTGCTCGAATTTACTTCACTCAAATTTTTCAAATCCATATTCAATTTTTCATTTTTAATATTCATTTCATGCAATTTCAATTTGAAAACTTCAAGATCCCCATTACAAACATCTTTTAATTCAACAGCACACCATTGACCCCATCCGATTTTTTCAAAAATAATGAAATTCAAATCATCACCTTTTTCTAATAAACTCATTATAACTCTTCTTTGTTTAGACGCACTTAATTTTTTGAAACCTGGAACTCTTTCATCCAATCCATTAGTAATGTATCTTATAGCCAGTGGACCCTTTGTTAATAACAATTCGCTCAACATTGATGGATATATTCTACTTGTAACATCGTTATTGCTGCTGATGATGCTTTGAGTTTTAGTATCATTATTATTTTGACTTTTCTCCTCGGGACTGTGACTAGCATTATTATTATTATTATTATTATTATTATTATTATTATGAATATTATTAGAGGTATTAGTAGTAGTATGATCATTCATCATATTTGTATCATTTATAGCATGAGTGTTCATTTTTTTTTTTTTTTGTGTATTTTCTTAACTTCTTGACTTGCTGACTTTGTTAATATATTTATTTTTTCCAACTTCTTGTAAATCTAATCTATCTTGTATCTCTCTCTCTCTCTCTCTCTTTCTATTTTCTTAATTATCTACATATCAACGAGAGCAAATACTTTCAATCTATTCAAGCCTACTCGTGCCAGTCAAGTCTAATGATCATGAGTATCATTCGCTAATACTAAGAAGCCAAATTCATGCTTGAATTTTTCACTTTTCAAATTATTGTTATTAATGTTTTTATTCAATGGTGTTTTTTTTTTTGTGTTTTTTTTTTGTGTTTTTTTTTTTTTTTCACTATAAATTATGGTATACAACAATCTTTATTTCTTTATTACTGGTAGTTAGACCTATATACTATATACTATATAATAACAGTACCACATGACGCATAATAATACTCATAATACATACAGACACATACACACACACATATATCTGCCAATAATACTGATAACAAAACTTAATGTATAGAGAGATTAGATAAAATAGATATAGATTAGATACGTGAATAATAATAATAATAATAATAATAATAATAATAATATAAGGAACAATGCGCACATGGGGACAAAATAAACAAAAAATAAAAAAAAAATAAAAAAAAAAACCAAAAAATAAAATAAATAAGTATGGAGAGGGTAAGTAGTAGCATGGGTGGGTAACCCAAAAGTGTGTTGACACACAAATGAAAAAAACACGATAGCCAGTTCACGTGACTACTGCTTGTAAAGTTTTTTCTTTTATTATAGGAGCAGCTTATTACCCAGCTATTTTTAGCTAAATTTTTTGTGCCCTTTATTTGCTCTTTCAAAAATATATATCTTTCGTCCAGTGTGATAAATCACATATATCTTTTCATACGAAAGAAAAGAATGAAAAAAAAATAAAAAAAAAAATAAAATAAAAAAAGGGCAAAATTAATTATTCGTCATATATATGAATTCAATCTCTGTGTGTCTGTGTGTCTGTGTGTCTGTGTCTGTGTGTGCCGTTACAAAATAAGGTACGCTCCCTTTACTCTCAGGAGAAGGGTGCAAGAGGAGGGGGAAGAAGAAGGTAAAAGAAAAAGGTGAAAGAAGAAGAGAAAAGACATCTATCTTGCAAATGTTTCTGTGTATCATGTGATATATTTATGCATGTTATATGTGCGTATTAAACCGTGGTAGACGTAGTAGACGTAGTAGACATAGCAGACGTAGTAGACGTAGTAGACTCAATGTTATTAAGAGTCGGGTAATAGCAAATTGATTTTCCGTATTTGTTTGCACACACATGCACACGATAGTAAATCACACAGTGAAAATAATTATGGAAATTCCTTTTTTTTTTTTTTTTTTCATTTTTTGGAGAATTTTATGAAGGGTTGTTTTTTTTTGGTGACAAAAAAAATGATGATCATGAAAACTCCATCAATTTTTGTTAATGTCTATGTTTTATGTGCACTGTCAAAAATTACACAGAAAAAAAATTTTTCATTCAAAAATTTATATCAACCAGGACGTCGACGACAAACTTGGAAAAAAAAAAAAAATATGAAAAAGTTTTTCATTGGTATATTTCGAGATGATGATGATGATGATGATGGTGATGATGATGATGATGATGATGATGATTTTGTATGTGGTATACATAGTTTTTACAATACTTTGTTGAAGTTTTCATTCATTAATGTTCATGCTTGTTACAATTTAACGAATTTTAAGCATTCAAAGTTATCAGAGTTTAAGTTTATCCCTTGGATGGTAATGACTACGACATGTTTCGTATACATCTTTATTCCAAGCCTTTATTTTTTTTTCCAAGTGTTGTTCAATTTATCTCTTGCTCAAAGTTTCTTCCAATTAGTTTAAAAAAAAAATTTGCAATAAAAAAAAACCAACCCATTATATAACCATTTGCCATGTCTAACCCATTTGACTTGCTAGGAAACGATGTTGAAGACTCCACTTCTGAAATTCTAGTCACAAAAGAATTGACTAGAAACTCTGGTTCTTCCAAAAAATCCGATGTCAACCCAAGAGCTGACAAATCCAAAGCTAAAAAAAGAACTCCATCTCCAAACCAAGCTAATGAAAATGCTTTGAAAACTAAAAATATTAACAACAAAATTGATCCAGCTCAAACTTCAAACCAAAAACAAAGAACAAACAACAGAGCCAAATTTGATAAACATAACAAATCTGGTAAAACTGATTCTTCTAAAAAAGTTAAAAAAGGTTGGGGTGATGACAAAAAAGAAGGTGATTTTGAAAAACAAGCTGAACAAGATGCCAAATTGGATGAAGCTGTTGATGCTGTTGAAACTTTGGAAGGTGAAGAAGCTGCTTCTGCTGAACCAAAAGAACCAGTTGTTCCAAAAAAATCCTTGGCTGAATATTTGGCTGAACAACAAGCTGCTCAAAATGCTTTGAACACCACCAATGCTACCAAAGCTAATGTTGAAGCTGTTGAAAATGCTACCAAATTGGAAAAAGATTTGATTCAAGACACTGTTGGTTCCAACAAAAAACAACCAAGAACCAAAAACTTGAAAACAAAAGAATTTTTGGAATTCGACATTACTTTCCAAGACTCTGTTCCAAGCGGTGCTAGAGACAACAGACAAAGAAGAGAAGGTAACAACAACAACAACAGAGAAAGAAAACCTTTCGGTGGTAGAGACAACAGACCAAGAAGAGAAGGTAACAACAACAAAAACACCAAATCTGAAAACAAACAAGGTGGTAACGTTGCTCAATTTGCTAAAAAAGAATTGAACTTCCCATCTTTGGCTTAAATTAATTGGAAAAAAAACTGTAAAGAATTATCATTATTATTATTATTATGATTATTATTATTATTATTATTATAATTTACAGTTTACAATTTTTCTTTTATTATTATTCCTTAGACTTTTTACCAGCATTGCCAATTGAGATTTCTTTTTCTTTTGTGTATTTGCTACTTTTATTGTTTACAATTGAGCATTTGAGTTTTTTCCCTCATTTGTTCATTGCAAATAAACCATTCCCTTCCCCCCTCCCCCTCACAGTGTGACCATCATTATTCTGATTCTTTTAGTAATATGATCGTTATTATCAAACAATAACATATAATTCTATCATATATTTATATTTAAATATATATATATATATAAACATACATATATGTTTATCTATATGAAATTAAACAATAAATTTTATACAAGCGGGCGCCAAGTGAGGCATAATTAAACAGAAAGAATTGTAAACGAATCAACTGTGCTAAAGCAAAAAAGTTGTTTACTCCAATGAATAATTTGTCTAAATCATGCAACAGCACGACGTTCAAGAACTACATTAAGGTCCAAGAAAAAATTTTCATAATTTTGGTTGACCGCACGTGACAACAACAAAAGCACCACTAATTAAAAGATACAAAACATAAGATAAATACCAAAACATTGCTGTTTCTTCACAGACAAATACCACTTCTAACCGGGCTTAAAATTCAAAACTTCAAGTCAACTTTCAAAGTATAACTCAAAACAAACGCCAAAGAAACAAACAAAACAGTGTACTGCATCAAAATGCAAACACTCAAACAATCCATTTGCAAATGATCTCCCTCAATAGGTGAAAAAAATGCAGTAAAATACACTTGAGCAGTAGCACTGGGCATGGCAAAAGTCAATATAATCACAAATTTGGCAATCCGTGTGTCAATCCAATCAATGTTGTAAATTCTATTGGTCCACAAAATCCCGACAATGGGCATCAAAATCAACCTCACAAATGTCATCCACATGGCGCTTTTCCAAAAACCAGGCTGTAACTTTTGGACCTCCAACCTCCCAATGGTGGCACCCAACATTAGAAGTCCCAATGGAACACATGCTTGAGAAACATATGACGTGAAATCCATGATGAAATTTAAAACAGGTTGTTTATCAGGAGCCTGGTGTACATGCACATACGTATGCACAAATAACGCTTTTACCCAAGGTATCATAGCAACAACAAATCCAAGAATTGTACCAACAGATGCAGGTCTTTGACAGTTGACCAAAACATACCATATCCAATTCATTTTGTGTCTGGCAAACCAATTCTCCAACCGATCAACTCTACTCTTGTTGTTTTTACAATCTCTACTAGATAAACTTCCCTCATCAAGATTGCATGAACCGCTTTCCAAATCTTCTTCTTTTTCTTTCAAACAACTTTCATCCGGTTTTCGCTTGGAAGCTACTGTGTATATGTGGTTTTCTCCACTCACTGGATCAATTAAAACTCTTTCTTGTAAAAAAACACCCCTGTTTGCCACTGGCACATCACCGGTGAGTTGCATAGGTTTTGTTAAATCTAAATCTCCACGACATATCCGATCTTGCTCGCTGTATTCATCAATTAGTGACCTCTTTCTGCCTAATGGTGACAAATATGCTTTGTCTCCAGTGAGAGAATTCCTTTTGGTAGATGATGAAATAGACGCGCGCCGTCTCGATCTTTTTCTTACAACTTGGTACGTTTCAGACTTATCGACACCAATGTTTCTTCGTATTCTTTCTGTTTCCTGATTTTCCGGATGCAGTTCATAGCTCTGGACACGACACATATCGTTGTTTTTGTAGCTTTTCAAAGAATCTAGCGACTCCATCTCCATCTCCTCTTCTTCTGCATAATCTTGGGCACCGTTTCCTTTTGCACCTTCATCTTTATATTTGTTCATATGCTTGTTTGTGTCCTTATTCAAAACATCTTGACCCAAAGACTGGTCTCCCAGATCTATAGATTTTTTTGTCGTCGAGTCATCACTTTTATATTTTTCTCTTACCAACTCTTCTTCCAAACTCCGTGTCTCGTCATAAGTATTTTCCGCACGCACCAAATGTTCCCTATCTATCGCATTGTTTTTGTTTTCCAAATTCACTTCTTCACCCTCTTGTACTTCATCTGATACTTCAATATCAAAACCAATCATCCTAAACATTCCCAAGTTCATCAACATGAAATTCTGGACACTCATGAAAACACATGCGTACGCAACACCCTTTTCCACCTCTGCGTCAGAAAACAAACCTGTTGTCCCAAGACTCTGCATATAAGCGATTGGAAGATCACTAATATTAGGAAAAATTCCTGTGAAAAGAATTCCATAGTACCATTTTTTCGGCACTGGTGTCACATAGTTGGCTGCAAAAGCTCCAGCAAAGCCTAATGTAAATAAAATCACACAAGACAACACAATCACTCCAATCGTTTTGATGTCTCTATCGCTGATATTTGCAACAATTTTATTGAATGCCAAACAGGGCAAAATGGCATTAATGATAAGATTAGACAGTCCTCTAGTGGTTTCCAAACTTAAATTATCTGTCTTCACCAACAAAAATCCGGTACCCATAATCAAATAAATCTTGAAGATCGGTTTCAATGCAATATAAATACATTCTCCTAGACTGACAACCATTTCTCTTTGTTCGATACCGACTAGTGTTTGTTTTTTTTGTACTTGGTGTGGTTTGCTGTCTACCTCTCAAGTTCTTCCGGTAAATCAGTCTTTTAGAGTTTTTGTGATCCTTTGTTCAAACTAACATTGAGCTTGGTTTGTTTTGAGTTAAACCAAAGGAGGGAAAGGGAGGGGGGGTTTGTTAAAGACAGTGATTGAAACCTGGCTTTCCATCAAGATTAACTAAACTAACTTTCTCACAAGTTCAACTCTTTATCATTGATTCATTAAATGTTTGACACAAATGTGTTTTTTTTTTCCCGTTTATAGCTGATAAGATTTATCTCCTGAGATGAAAATCCGAAAGTTGAGCCAGCTCTACTTAGAAAATAATGAAGGGCATGCCCTAGCCAACGTCGGTATTATCCGCGTTTTTCCAGTGGAAATTTCTTCCTGTGAAAAATAAATCGATAACAAATGCTTGAAAGAACGTTGGTAATTCAACGTTCAGTGTCAATAAAGAGGTTATGCTCACGGCAACAAAGAAATATCTGAGTCAAACTGACACATCTAAATCTCCACTTATAATTCCGCAAAGTTATTTGCAAAGCTTGAAGACAGCTTGAAATCGTGGAAAATAGCTATGCAAACTGACAGCATGAAAAACTAAAAGTTTAGTCACTTAATTAAAAAACGGTAATATATAAAATATGTAATCATTAGTCATATAAACATCATCTAGTATATGCCCATGGTTTATCAAAAAAAGTTGTTGAATATACAAAGTAAAAGTAAGATCAAAGTTTACAATAAATAGCATCGGAAGAAGATTGAAAGCAGAAAAAAAAAAAAATTTAATTCTGTTCCTCCCATTACTCATTTATTTGGCTTTTCATTTTTTCAAAGACAAAAATTGAGCGTCAACAGCTGATAACAATTTTGGAACAATTTCTGGGTTAGCCAAAGTGGACAAGTCACCCAATTCTTCAGCTTCATTGGAAGAAATTTTTCTCAAAACTCTTCTCATGATCTTCCCGGATCTGGTTCTTGGTAAGTCTTCAACAATGATCACGGATTTTGGAGAGGCAAATGGACCAATAGAACCTCTGACTTTCATGATCAGTTCTCTTCTTAGTAGTTGCAAATCTTCTGGGTTAGCTGGGTGTTCCATTTCTTCGTTTTTCAAAGCCAAAAATGCAATGATGGCTTGACCTGTTAGATCGTCAGCAATACCAACGGCAGCACATTCGGAAACGGATGGATGTTCGCTTAGAGCAACCTCAATTTCGCTTGTAGACAATCTGTGACCGGAAACATTGACAACGTCATCGGCTCTACCTCTGATCCAGTAGTATCCATCGTGATCTCTTCCTGCGTTATCACCAGTAAAATAGAACCCTGGGTATGGTTTCAAGTAAGTTTCCATATATCTTTGGTGATCGTTCCAGACAGATCTGGCCATTGAAGGCCATGGAGATTTGATGGCCAAGACCCCTTCCACATCGTTTCCTGTTAGTTCTTGACCAGTGACTGGGTCAATAATAGCTGCGTTGATACCAAAGAATGGCAAAGTAGCTGAACCAGGTTTGGTTGGGAAAGCACCTGCCAAAGGAGCGATCAAGTGGGACCCGGATTCTGTTTGCCACATGGTGTCACAAATAACACAGTTGTTGTTACCGATTTTTTCGTTATACCATTCCCACAAATCTGGAGCAATTGGTTCCCCAACAGAACCCAAGACTCTTAGAGAAGAAATGTCGTATTTAGAAATTTCAGCTTCACCAACTTTTTTAATCAATCTCATAGCAGTTGGAGCAACGTAGAAATGGGTTGCTTGGTAACGTTCAATGATTCTCCAATATCTACCATAATCTGGATAAGCTGGAGTACTTTCAAAAATGATAGAACTTGTACCCAGGGACAATGGACCGTATAGAGCATAAGTATGACCTGTAATCCAACCAACATCACCTGCAGTAAAGAAAACGTCCTCTGGATGCAGATCGAAAACAAATCTGGTAGTCAAAGCAGCACCCAACAAGTACCCACCAGCAGTGTGGACAACACCTTTTGGAGAACCGGTGGAACCACTGGTGTACAACAGGAACAATGGGTCTTCTGCATTAATTGGAACGCATGGTATGTATGATCTTTGTTTGGCACATTCGTCAGCCCAATAATAATCTCTTCCAGCAGTCATTGGAACTTGTGGGTTCCCAGTTCTTTGGAAAACCAAAATGTGCGAAACACTTTGAACGCCGTTCAAACCTTCATCAACAATTTTTTTGATGTTAACGGTTTTCCCACCTCTTTTACCTTCGTCACAAGTAATAACAACTTTGCAACCAGCATCAACAATTCTATCTTTCAAAGAACCAGCTGAAAACCCAGCAAAGATAACAGAATGGATGGCACCCAATCTAGCAACAGCCAACATCGCAATGATTGCTTCTGGAGTCATTGGCAAATAAATACCAACAGTATCCCCTTTTTTAACCCCCCATTTTGCCAAAACACCAGCAACTTTACAAATTCTTGTCAACAATTCACTAAAAGTAATTTTGTAATTATCTTTTTCATCATCTGCTTCATAAATCAAAGCAATTTTGTCTGGATTAGCAAAAGCGTGTCTATCAACACAATTGTAACAAGCATTCAATTCCCCATTCAAGAACCATGCAACGTCACCTTTTTCCAAAGATCCAGCCAAGGTTTTAGTGAAATCTTTATCCCAATGTAAGTATTCTCTGGCCATATTCCCAAAAAATTGTTCAGGATTGTTAATGGATTGATTGTACCATTCTGTGTATTGTTCTTTATTTTTGATGTAAGATCCACGGGATGGTTGTTTGTCGTAAAAGTGTTGAGGAGTTTCTCTCATAGCAACGTTGTGTGCTTCGTGAACAATTAGATGATCCATGGTCATTCTTGTGTGTGTGTGTGTGTGTGTGTGTGTG